>NJRQ01000215.1:21690-42159 GCA_003063805.1 Aphaenogaster ashmeadi | reverse complement strand
AGATAATCCCAATATGAAATGTCATTCGTGCGGCTGTAAAGTCTGTGCAGGCAAGGAAGAGGAGAATACGCTTCTGATTTGCGACGAGTGCGAAGATATGTTTCATATGAAATGTCTGAATCCACCGCTCCTGGAATTGCCACAAGAGCCTTATTGGTATTGCCCCGAATGCAAGAACGATGAAAACGAAATTGTTAAAGTATGTACCTTCATTGATAATTTGCAATCTTCATTATCTCATTATCGTTCTATTTATTACAGGCAGGAGACAAACTGAAAGAAACCAAAAAGAAACCCCTCCATGATAGTAAGAGACAAAATTGGGGTGGCGGAATGGCTTGTGTTCGGAGACAAAAAATTTGCACCATGGTTCCCGAAAATCATTGTGGACCAATTCCGGGTGTGGATGTTGGTACGACTTGGATGTACAGAATTCAGGTAAAGGAAAATTGTAGATTCTACATAGTTCCTCGATAAATCTATCGAATGAATATGAAAAAAAGATTTCTATTTGTTTAGGTTTCGGAAGCGGGAGTGCACAGACCGCCCGTAGCCGGCATCCATGGACGAATAAAGGACTGTGCGTATTCTATCGTTTTATCGGGCGGATATGAAGGGGACTACGACGATGGTGATGAGTTTTTATATAGCGGCTCGGGTGGTAGAGATTTGTCAGGTATGTCAAATTAAAAAGAAAATCATAATTCAACCACAAAATCTTTTTATGTGTGTTTAATGCGAGCGCGCGTGTGTATATTTATGTATTAATATTTTTTTTATACGTAGGTAACAAGAGAACTAATGCACAAAGTAAGGACCAAGAGTTAACCAAGATGAATTTAGCATTGGCTAAGAACTGTAAGGCTCTTGTAAACGACAAGGACGGTGCGGCGGCCACTAAGAGCAACTGGAAGGAAGGGAAGCCAGTTCGAGTTATACGTAATTATAAATTAAAGAGTGAATATGCACCGGAGCAAGGTAACAGGTACGTTGAACGCGTTGTTTGTATTTCTATTAATAAATATGTAGTATTTTACTCTTTAACGACCCTTTAACAATTCTTGATCTTATACTTGTTATAGATACGATGGTATATATAAAGTGATAAAATACTACCCATACACGAGTATCTGCGGTTACCGTATTTGGAGATACGTGTTGAGGAGAGATGATCCCACACCTGCACCATGGACCGAAGAAGGAAAAGCGAGAATCGCTCTTCTTGGTCTGAAGATGCTGTATCCTGACGGACATTTCGATACAATAAAAGAATTGAATAAGACTGGAGCTGAGAAACGATCCGCTAGTGATGACGAAGAAGACAACGTGGCCATCAAGAAGTATAAGAAGTTTAAGCGAGTCTTTGATTTGGAAGACGAATTGAAGAGTTTAATAGAAAATGATAAAATAAATGCTAAATTGTGGACTGATTGTAAAGCGACTTTGATCGATGGGAAACCCGCCTTCTTGGAATGTGTTTCAGAGAGGTGATCTTCTTTATAGAAAATATTAGATCTTTTTAAAAATAACTTTTAGTAATCAACATGATACTTGACACAATACAATTTTATATTTTGCAGATTTAAATGCGTTTGTTGTCTCGGAATACTTTACGATCCCGTAACAACTCCCTGCGGACATAATATCTGCTTAAAATGCTTAAAACGAAGCTTTGCATCCGAGATTTATTTCTGTCCTTCATGTCGATACTCTCTAGGTAAAACTTACGATATAGAGATCAATCAGACATTGTCATCTGCATTATTATTAATTTATCCTGGCTACAAGGGTGAACAGTAACGTCACCGTACAGTAACATATGGGTTGCTGAACTATTTTGTTTGTTTGAATCATAGTTTTAAATTTTATTTTATATATAAATTATAAAACAGGGTATTTACTACCTGGACAAACCTGGAATTTTCAGGGGATTTTTTTTTATTTTTGAAGATCAGGGATTTCGATGGAATTTTATTAGCACTTAAGGAAATTTTACTTTTAAATTTAAATTCTGTCTCTGAAAAAATTCTTTATTTTTTTTATAATGCAGAATGTTGGCAACTGGTTTGCAATATACATCTGCGTATATCCATGTACATTTTCGTGTGATTCGCGAGTTCTTTATTTAAAAAATCAGGGTAACATTAAAAAACAATACAAAAGAGAATTCATTGATATTATAGCAAGCCTTCCATATACTATCCTATAGGTTTCGTGGCTCCAATTATAGAAAAGGATAGTTAAAATAAATTCATTTCAAAATTGCAATAAAAAATTCAAATTTTACATGGAATTTTTAATAAAAATACCTAGAAAATTCTAGGAATCATGTAAAAAAAAATTTTTTACATGATTTGAGTAAACACCCTGTTAAATATCTAAATTATGATCATTGCAATCATTTATTTAAATTCTAAACATTTGGATCGTATATTTACATCCAGAATTGATCCCTCTTGTTCTTTATTATCTCAATCACAATTTTGAAAGGCACATTATTTTTCTACGTTTTGTAATGAAAAAATGACAAGTCTGATCTGGAAATTATATTTTTTATATGAATTTACAATAATTATAAATACAGAGTAAATCTTTTTAATCTTAACAGGCAAATATCTTGAAAAATATGGAAGATACGGAAAAATGTTTTAGACAAAAGTTGTATGGCCTAAAGGGGGACATATGATTTCGATGTGAGTCATGTCGTAGATGTCGATTTCAAAAAATTTATAGGCGACTAATTTCTTAAATGGAATTTCATTTTTTCCTTGAGATTAAAGTTGTAGATCTCGTCGAGACGTTTTCAAAACACCCCCAAAAATGTCTTACATAAGCCGTTCCGGAGATATGAAGCTTCAAAGTTTACAATAATTTGACATAAAATATAAAATATCTTGTAAACCATTCATTTCTTAATAACGGTACTCTAATATTTTTATGCATAGAATACTGAGATGAATCAATTGGTGCGAGGAAAACACATGATTGCTTGTCAAAAAAAATATGTAATTGCATATTGCAAAGGGCATAATTTTTTTTAAAGCAACCATGTGTTTTCCTCGCATCAACTGATTCATCCCACTATTCTACGCATAAAAGTATTAAGGTAGAGTTATCAAAAATGAATAGTTTACAAGATATTTTATATTTTATGTCAAAATATTGTAAACTTTGAAGCTTCATATCTCCGGAACGGCTTATGCAAAAGACAATTTTTGGGGGTGTTTTGAAAATGTCTCGACGAGATCTACAACTTTTATCTCAAGGAAAAAATTAAGTTCCATTTAAGAAATTAGTCGTCTTTAAAACGACGACATCTACAATATGACTCACACATCGGAATCATATGTCCCCCTTTAGGCCATACAACTTTTGTCTGACACATTTTTCCGTATCTTCCACATTTTTCGAGATATTTGCCGGTTAAGACTAAAAAGACTCACCCTGTATATACATATCATGATATTATGTACGGTATTTATCTGTGACGTAGTTTTTTGTAGTGCAAATTATAAAAAATCATTCTAAATTGTTTTGAAATCAAGATTAAAAATTCTGATTGAATACTGTACTATGATGCTCATCATTTATATATGAGCAGAATAGACAATAAGTAAATCAACTGTTTTATATATTACCCAAAAGGCACGTTCGGGGAGCACGCTGTCAGCGCTATTGTGTCATTTTATCTTTATTGTTTATTGAATGTAAAATAAGGATAGAATAACGCGATAGCGCTGATAGCACGCTCCCCGAACGCGCCTAAAATTTTTATATAGTAATAAGAAGGTATTTATGTCAATATTGTAAGACTTATTTATCGCATAGGAAGGATTGATGTGTTTTATTCTGAAATACTGTGTAAAAATACCTTTGTACCTTTTTAAATATTTTAATAAAAAATAAGATTAAAGATTAGATTAGATTTAAGATTTAACTATACTATGTTTGACTGCCATTAATATCTTAAATTTTTATTTCTCGTATTACATCTTGCACATTGCGACCTGTCCAATAATGAACGTTATATTCCGCTACATATTGTCGCAAAATTTGATCGTCTTACCTTGATGATATTGAGAAGCGTTAGATATTGTCTCCACGTGCCTTGGCCTCCGCTGGTCATAGTAACTCCTCTATTTTCTATGACTATCTGGAGCAAACTGTGCAAAAACTACAGCTCCAGCTGTAAGTGAATCGCCCATCGCGGCAATGACATCGATATCACTCGGTCTTAATTTGTGCACTGACTCTGGCACTACTGGCGACCGACCACTTAAAAAGACCCCGCACTTTTTCTCTTATAAAGTAGGTTTCGATTTTCTTCAAATTCCGTATACAATTGGACATATCATTAGGTAGATCAACCACAAAAAAGATTTTTCAAAAAAAATCACTTTTTCGAACTGTTGAAGCGATGTACCTGATAATGATACAGAGTGAGTCCGTATTATA
The DNA here is from genome assembly GCA_003063805.1 of Aphaenogaster ashmeadi. Classification (NCBI taxonomy): domain Eukaryota; kingdom Metazoa; phylum Arthropoda; class Insecta; order Hymenoptera; family Formicidae; genus Aphaenogaster; species Aphaenogaster ashmeadi. The sequence goes on along the minus strand of NJRQ01000215.1, from coordinate 37,704 downwards.
CGATATTTTGAGGTTTGCATTGGAAATCATTCTTGTAAAAAAAAAAGAGATGTAACGATATCTGGAATTATATATGTATATATTCTCGATTTTGGAAGGTTTCTCGATACTCTATTTGACCAAAGAACTCATATTCGAGAAGTGCTTTGATGATGAAGTTGAAATCATCGTTTTCTATGTCAATCGTCATGGATTAATTATATATTTCCATACAAAGTATTACAGTAGTTTGATTGTATGTTACTCAGACTTAATTAATTTTCCAATCCGTAGGATAAGGAAGATTATTCAGGGCCAACGACGAGGACGTGCCGAGTCTTTATATAGCAGTTCTCGAATATGAGTTTTTTGATCAAATAGAATATCAAGAAATCCCTTACAAAATCGAGAATATATATTAATTCTAGATATCGTTACATCTCTTTCTTTTTTACAAGAATAATTTCCAATGCAAATCTCAAAATATCGTATAATACGGACTCTGCATCATTATCAGGTATATGTATACTTCAACAGCTCGAAAAAGTGATTTTTTTGACAAATTTTTTTTGTGGTTGATCTACCTAATGATACGTCTAATTGTATACGGAATTTGAAAAAATCGATCGGGATTTATTTTACGTAGAAAAAAAGTGCGGGGTCCTTTATCATTAGTCGTGTAGCATGCAGTTAGCACTTCTCAAACACACAATGTTTCACATTTTTATTATTTTTTAATATTTTTTAATAACTATTTGGTTAATTGCACGATTTCGAATCGACTACACAGAAAGAACGATCTTGCTGAAGTATCTAAAAATTTAGCTAGATACAGATCTGAAAATATTTCTAAATATATATAGTATATATATAATAATTATACTGGACGCTCAAGCTGATTGTCAAAACTTTTTGCAGCTTTATCATTATGTTTGAGCGTTCTACATCATTATTTTGATGACCCAACAATTATTTTCAACTCTGTAGCTAACTAAATTTTTAGATACTTCAGCAAAACCATTTTTTCCGTGTATTCTTCAGTGAAAATGTCAATATATTTGTAGTTTTACGTTTTGTTATTAACGATTGAGATGAAATCACATCTTTTTAGTTAAATGAATTTTGCTTTGCAATAGAATTTTAATTGATTAAAATTATATTCTTAATTGCTAATATATACGTATATATAATATTTAAAAATGAAAAATGGCAATGAAGTAATCGTAAAATAATCATGTACGACGATTGATTCCATTAAAATAAAAATCCAAGTTAGCTAAAGATGAAACATAGACATTAAAAATATTGTACTAGGAATAAAATATCTTATTTATGTGTTATTAAAAAAAGTTATTAACATGTAAAGCTTTATAATTTTTAATGAATGTATTTTTTATGCACATACATATTTGTACTAACTATAAAGAGATAAAATAATTACGAACACAGGATAACAAATTGTTGAAATACTGACAAAATGGTAATAATTTTTAAAGTCCTACTTGTCACATTGCAAGGAAATGGGACATGGTCGAGAACGTTTTGTTGCCCTTTGTTTGCGTTTCTTGCCATTTGCAGATACTTTTCGTCCATTCCTGTTCTACCTGCGAGATTAATGAATCGTTCGTTATAAACAAATAAATAATATAGGAACATAGTCGTGCCATAAATTTTGTCCCTAAGAAAAATAGATTTGTTTCATAATTAAAATGCAAAGAAGTATGAAAATTATACTCATTTTATTAAATTGATCAATATACAATATAAAATAATTATAACTATATTACAATATAAAAATAATTATAACTATTAAAAATGTCCATTTCTCTCCCAAATTTCGTCAAACGATCGGATTTCAAACTCTTGCAATAGATGAAGGCAGCAACGTCGAAGTTCTGCACACTGAAAATTTGGAGCCCGACCATTTGAAGAAATTTGTGAAAGTAAAAATAAACATTTTTAATTTTTAAACATTTGTACATTTTTAAGTTATGATTATTTTCGTATTATAATTGATCAATTTAATAAAACAAGTATACATTTTATATTGCTTTTTATTTTAATTATGTATGAAATAAATCCATTTATTGTCTTGGGGACAGAATTTATAGCACAATTATATAATTTGATATTTTAAATCATGCATCTGATTATAATTATACGAATCGTGCAATAAGTAAAAAAAGTGAAGATAGCTCGCTGCAATAAAAAGTATTTACCAAAACGAACAGAAATACTATCGCTAAATAATGATAAAAATACAGAATAATGCGAGCCTAAATGTAATACGGTACGTGTATCGAATTATACCACACGGAACGATGAATTATGCAGAAGAGCAACTAAACAAAATAGGAAGGAGTATCGCGGAGACGCGAGTTACATTCATTTGCTGCGTTTATCGGAAAGAAACTGTTTCCTTTATACTACATCGTATATTCACATATATTCATTGTTTTTTTAAAATTCAAGTTAGTCAGCAAAAATAGGATAAAATATAAATTAATAGACAATAATCTCGACATTTGTTATTTTTACTTGTATAGTAGAAACAACTTCTTTGAGAAAAAAGTCAAGAAGTATTGTGTGTGTGTGCGTGTGTGTGTGAATGTCTGTGAAGAAGCGCTAAAGAAGCAATGTACCATGCCTGAGCGCGCGAATTTCGGACAGTTTGATTAATCAACTTTAAACTCTTCTCATTTGAAAACTATTGTAGCCTCGACATTTTGGTATTAGGATTTTTGTCTCAAAATGATCTCAGGAATCTGTCTGTAACGGGTGTCACGTGAAGTCTGGGACACCCTGTATTTTATTGAATAACGTAAATACATGATACTTTTAAGGGTATAAACAATATGTGTGTATCACACCATAAGACTGATTGACTGATATCACTTATCATGTCTAATAATTAGTATTCCAATGTAATTGAAGAATTTGCACATGTTTCAATTACATGCAAATTATCATAACTTCAGGAGGAAATATGAGCAAAGTGGTGAATTTTGATTGTTCCGGTGATTATCGAATCATATTTGTGTCTTAATTGTCTTGAGCGTTTTTATCAACCGGTGGCACTACTTCGCTGATCCATTTCAGATAATCGCCGTTTCCATGAGAATTCACTTACGGGAAAGGAAATTACTTTGCTAACTGTATGAAAATTTTCCCTGCAAAAAGATCAAGTTACAAAAGTCGACATTCTACAGTAAAGTATATAAAGTATTAACCATGTTTAACTTACTTCAAATATTTCATTAGAGCATCTAATTTCTCCGTCCTGGTTTGTATCATCTACAATTTACGCATAGACAGACAGTCAATAATAATTTTCTGTTTGATTGAACGCATACAAAGCTCGATAGATTTTTTCCTTACCAGCAGAAATCCATCGTCCTCCTGTATGTGTCCTTCCCATTCGTACCTGTGGAGACAATATTTATTCTTCACTTAAAACTATCTTGCAAATTGAAAGTCATCCCTGTAATGTGCGATTCTGCAACTCGTTATGCCGTTGTTATGTGCTCATAAGTACAATTGCGCAGCTTTTTTATCATGTATTATACCTGCGCAACTGTTGTTATGTGCTTAACGACAGTTGTACAGCTTTTTTATCATATATTATACCTGCGCAACTGTCGTTATGTGCTCATAACGACAGTTGCGCAGCTTTTTTACCATCCCAGAGAACAATATGTTATCATAAGGATCTCTAAAAGATATCTCATTTCTGAACCTGATAACTTAAAGAGACTTCTAAAAGATTACATAAAGATGTCAAAATGTTATCTAATGCGCCGTTTTTTTGAGAGCTGAAAGATATCATGAAAATGATGTCTAAAAGATTTTTCAAATCGGCCGTCTTTAGGGTATTCTCAGTTCGTCAACATATGGAGTTGTTACTTATGATGTGTAAAAGAGATCTAATATATGTCAATATATAAATTTCTTATTTATGATATCTAAAAGATAATATTCTAAAAATTTTTTGGGGAAATTGTCTCATTATCATAATGTGATAAACATTTCGAAATTTATCAATATTATTGTTACACAACCCAAATAGATGCAACCCATATAAATGCACAATTATGACATGTCCGAGTTTCGGTTACACAGACTTTGGTTATATATGGTGCTTTCCATTTAGTGACACAAGTCGACACAAGTATCGTTCTGTCTTCGTTACTCATTGAATGCAAGAAAGAGATAAAACGACGTTTGTGTCGACTTGTGTCACTAAATGGAAAGCAATTGAGTGTCCGATAAATTCCCACACAGTATGCATATCCAAAAGATGTCCAGAAGATATCCCGAAGATATCCTATCGCCTAAAGATGTCTTCTGAATATCTTCTGGATGTCTTTTGGATACGTATGTTGTGTGGGTTTTACATGCGAGAAACGACACCACCTAGCGGCAGTTCTAAAATATCAGAAAGATATCTCTTTCATGAGAGTTCAAACTGATATCATTTAGCATATCATAAAGATAACATTTTCAAGAAATGTCTCAAATGAGATATCTCAAAGAGCTCTCGTTGTAGATGTTTCTGGTAAATGACGATTATTAGATACCATTTTGACATCATTTTTGAGATATATCTAAGCATTTTTTGAAAAAGTTCTCTTACGTCCATTTCCACCAAAGTAGATTAACTTTAATCTCGGTTTAATTTACTCTTTATCTTTTTCTAGTTCTAAGAATTAGAAAAAGATAAAGAATGAGTTAAACCGAGATTAAAGTTAATCTACATTGGTGGAAATGGACATTAAAGTTTTCATTCTAACAAGCGTTTTGTCTGGAATGTATTATACCTGCGCAACTGTCGTTATGAACACATAACGACAACATATATAACGAGTTACAGAATCGCACTACTGAGGAACTACTTTTTAAACTGTATAAACATCTGATGTACAGGGCCGTGCAAAGAGGGGTGCGGAGGATACACTGCACCAGGGCCCAGTTAAGGGGGGCCTCGAAATTTCGGTGAAGATATAACTATTTTTTATTAATTCTATCTAAATTAATTTTTATTCAATTTAATTTTGTATGCAAATTATATTCATTTATATTTTATTAGCAGTCCACAAAATAATAATTTAAATTTAATGAAATCTTCATTGTTTTAATGTAAATATTGTATATCGGTGATGCAATCTTTTACCTAATCGAACGGCTTTTATATTAAATAACTTTCTATGATAAAATAATAATTAATAATTGGATCGGAAAAAGTGTTTGATTTATTATAAAATTATAATGTTTGTAGAGTTCTGTTTATGAACTATAAATCTTTTCTATTTACATTTTATAAATTTCTGTTTATGTTTTCTACAATTTGGTTATATTCTATTTTTCTTTTTAAAAATGTACTCACTTATAAATAAATATAATTTTAATTATACTGTTTTATATTATATTTTCTAATCTTCTTAAAGCTTATTTAATATTAACAATAAATTCATGACCAGATGAATTAAAGGGCCCCATCTTTACCTTTGCACCAGGGGCTCGTAAACCCTTTGTACGGCCCTGCATCTGTACAATGAATATGAGAAAAACTTGCATGGTGGTAAGTTGCGGGATGATGTTGACGCGGGCAGCGAGCTTGTTCTCGACCAGACCCCTTCATGAAAAAAGAAGAGAGAGAGAGAGATCGCGTTAAAGATTGCTTCTCATCAAGGCGTAACGTGTTAATTACCGTTTTTATCTAGCATTACTCTTACCATGCTAATCTCTTCGCAACTAACTTGTACGGCACCGTGACGTAGGCCAGGGAATGCACTCCGGCAAAACTCGACATGTTCTGATAAACTTGGGCACGGATACTCCTCGCGCTATGCAAATAGCAGCATCAAAACGGTCACGAGAGAGGCTCGCGTCGCGTACAGCGTTTGCTTGCAGTCGCGTTTGCTGCGGAAAACCGGTAGACACTTTGCCGGTTGGTGCGAACGTGCGGACGATTGAGCGTCGACTGGAGAACCGCGTGCGGTACGAAGAACGTCCCCACGTGCGTGGTCACGTCGCGCGTACGTAAATAAAAATAGAAAAAAACCTATCGTGGAATGGGAGCCCCCGAAAATTCGGGAACGTCCCGTTTGACCACGTTGCGATTGACCATAGCCACTCACAGCGGCCGGTGCCTAGAGTTTTTCCTCTGGATAAACGCTGTGAGTGGCTTGTGGTCAAACGGACCCCACCCGAAAATTCATCTTCTGTTGACCTACGTCGCGAATTGAATATCTGCGAGGCCTTCCAAAGATACACGCTGTGTCTGGGATAAGAAAGTAACTATACGAGGTACTACCCAAAATTTCCGAGAATTTGATTGTCCCGAGCAAATCAGTACTATCTAAAAGAAAATATTAAAGATTAAAAGATATCTAAGCCCTAAACAAGTCTTAAAAACGACTAAAAGATGTCCATAAAAGTCATCTTTTAGTCATCATATGGACAAGGCTGCAAAGATGACTATAGCAGTGGGACATCTGTCGTCTATTAGTCATCTTTTCGTCGTCTATATATTCTCTTCCTAAAAGATATCTTTATAACAATTTAGACATCTTTTAGTCATCTTTTAGACGACTCTTGTTCATTTCTACCAATGTAGATTAACCTTAATCTCGGTTTAACTTACTCTTTATTCTTTTTTTATTTTTAGAACTAGAAAAAGATAAAGAGTAAATTAAACCGGCCGAGATTAAAGTTAATCTATATTGGTAGAAATGGACATTTGTGCTGTCTGGGATCGATGAATGGTCGATGTCAAATACTGCATGGTTGATATTTTTGTCATTTTCGCCCTCATCCCAGTGAGAAATGATTAATCGAATCGACATCGATGCGTCGATGAATATATGATTGATGTCAGTACTGGTTAATATTTTTGTCATTTTCAAACTCGTCATAACCCACACAGCACACTTTATCCTGAGGATATCCCAGAGTCTGTCTCTTATACACATCTAGATGTGTATAAGAGACAGATTTTTAATTGAATCGACATCGATGCGTCGATGAATATATGATTGATGTCAGTACTGGTTAATGTCATTTTCAAACTCGTCATAATTATTTTTATGTTAATTGAGCAAATATGAAATATTAATTGCGAATATATGTAGATATAAGATTTTTATTGTCTTTCGGTCAATTCTGTATCGAATTAATAAGACAAAGTTAGAGCATTAATATACTGTGTATTCGATGTAGACCCACACAGCACACTTTATCCTGAGGATATCCCAGAGTGATCCACATGTCCAATTGGATATAATGCGATCCCATGGAGATTCTACGGTTATTGAGATATCCCTCGGATATCTAGTGGATATTGCGTGTGGGGAATTAGTTGAAAGACAATAGAAATCTTATAGACATATTTGCAATTGCACAATTAACATAAAAACAATTGTGATGAGTTCGAAAATGACAAAAATATCAACCAAAATTTGACATCGATCATTCATCGACGAGTCGACGTCGAATCGACATCGATTCGGCAAACCATTTCTCACTGGGATTATAATTGTTTTTATGCTAACCCAAGGAGAACAAAAAAGTCAAAATAATGTCAATTTGACATCATATTGACCAAATTTATGTCATTTTTTGGTAATGATTGAAATCTCGATCTCAAATGACTTAAAAATGACTTTATATTGACTCCTTTTTTATTATGTCTTTTTGATTTTTACATCGAGATTTCAATTATGACCAAAAAATGATATAAATTTGGTCAATATGGTGTCAAATTGACATTATTTTGACTTTTCTATTCTCCTTGGAAATTGAACAATTGCGGATATTTCTATAAGATTTCTATTGTCTTTCGGTCAATTCTACTTGTATATCGAATATTATTATTTATTACTTGGTAGGTTTTAATCACCGATCAAGTTAATCGGAGTTTAGTCCAATTAATGTCCATTTTTACCAATGTAGGTTAACTTTAATCTCGTTTCAACTTACTCTTTATCTTTTTCTAGTTCTAAGGCCCGGTTCCACAACTTGCTTTAACCGAAGTTTAACTCGTTAAACCTAATCAGGATTGGTCTATAACGAGTTAAACTCTGGTTAAAATAGGTTGTGGAACTGGGCCTAAGAATTAGAAAAAGATAAAAAGTAAGTTAAGCCGAGATTAAAGTTTATCTACATTGGTAGAAATATGGACATAAAGTCACCAATGTCCATTTCTACCAATGTAAATTAACTTTAATCTCGGTTTAACTTATTCTTTATCTTTTTCTAATTCTTAAAACTAGAAAAACATAAAAAATTAGTTAAACCGAGATTAATTAATCAACACACTGGTAGAAATGGACACACACAAGAACATGCGGAAAATAAAAAAAAATAAAAGAGACTTTGAAAAATAAACTTATGAAAAATAAAATAAAGCGGAGCTTCGTCCGTAACTGATTGCGAGAAACCGGGATTGGCTACGCGAATTCTAGCTAGAATTTTAAATTCCGAAAGCCTCCCTCGTTATATATTCTTGAGAAGATTCTCCCAGCAACTTCGCCATGACTTCCTAAAGAATCCCGGAAGCCAAGATATCGGAAGTACAATCTCCCAACGCGCAATCTTACGTATAAGATCATTCGGTTTCTCACATGAAATAATTCCGCAGGTCGAGACGCGCGCGGAGAAATACCTTCCTTACCCACCGTACATACTTTAAAGAGAAACGAGGCGCAAACCAAAGGAACGGACCTTCTCCGGAGCGCACACCACTCCGTACTACGTGTACACGCGCGCTTATAGCCTCACACATACACGGTACCATTCATTGCGGTGGCATAGGTAACCTTGAAAAGGCCACCCTCGAAGCGCTACTACTTTAGTCCGTCGAGTCCGCCGGGGTTTACTTAGTCTCCAGCGGCGACGATCGCGGTCGGGGCTGGTCTCGATGAAGCGTTGAGGCGAAGTGCAAGTGCGGTCCTTTCACCCGGAGTACCCGCCGCAAAATTCCAAAGAGAGAGAGAGGAAGAGAGTGCGGTGCGCCGTTGATCGTGATCGTCTCCTCGTCATTAAATAAAATGTCATCGTGAGATAGAGTCGCCGAGGCTGGTGCGGCGCGTTGTCGGCGCGTTCCCGGCGGCGTTGCAGGTTATATATACTCCGTGGTCGTCTCCGGGAGGTGCGGCGCGAGGATGCCGTTCGCGAGGGACTGAACGTCGTCGTCGAAGCGACAGTCCGGCGGTAGCCTCGGGGCAGCATGGTGCAGCGCCCGGTCGCGCCTCGGCGCAACGTCAGGATACTGCTGATCGGCGAGCGCGGCGTCGGCAAGACCTCCCTGATACTGTCCCTGGTGAGCGAGGAGTATGCGGAGGAGGTGCCGAGTAAGGCCGAGGAGATCACGATACCGGCGGACGTCACGCCGGAGCAGGTGCCGACGCATATAGTCGATTACTCAGGTATCCTTGAACACCTGTACGTTTTTCTCTTTTTGCCAAATCCAGTGAGGTAGTGTCATTGCTTGATAACGCTCGAGATAAACAAGACGTCTAAAGCTGGGTCTACAATAGATGTAATAACCCTTTAGCCATCTGCTCTAAGCTAAGTAATTTCCAACAGAAAACGTTTCCTACGTTGCTTTAAGCCCTAAACTTTACAGTTGGGATCAGGCTAACTCTTAAAGCTTAGGAATTACGACTTAAGGTAGCATAGGCAAAGCTTTTTATCGGAAAGGCTGGATCTACACTTATTGTAGATCCAGCCTAAGCTTGATTGAATAATTTGTCAGAGAATTTTTTACGTCATTTATATTTCCTCCTGACTGTCTTATATCAAAACAAAAAGGTAATAACTTGGTGATAACTTGGCATCATGTTCGCAGCGGTGGAACAAACTGAGGATCAACTGGCAGAGGAGATCCAAAAGGCGCACGTGATATGCGTCGTTTACTCCGTGGATGATGAGGATACTCTGGACAGAGCTGCCAGCTATTGGCTACCGTTAATCAGAAGATGCTCGCCCGACAATCGGTGTCCGGTTGTGCTTGTAGGCAACAAGATTGATCTCGTGGATTATTCCACCATAGAGGTTTGCAGTCTTTTAAAAAGATTTAAGCGTCCTCGTTTCTCATCTGTGTTAATAAGTCCTATTTTACAATTCCAGGCTGTATATCCCATCATGAAAGAGTTCACAGAGATTGAAAGCTGCATAGAGGTAAGATGCCTTTTGCCAGTAAATAAGAAAAATGGGAGAAGCGTTACATAAAGAAATGTGTGACATATCTCTTTTCAGTGCTCGGCAAAAACACTTCAGAATGTCTCAGAAACGTTTTATTATGCACAAAAGGCAGTTCTGCATCCGACTACACCTTTGTACAATTATGACACACAGGAGGTGAGATATTTTTGTCACGTTTCCCTTTAATTCAATGTCTAAGTTTTTTTTAATTCAACCTGTCTTTTCTTCTTATTCCAGCTCACAGAAGAGTGCAAAACTGCCCTACAGCGGATTTTTAAAGTACGTACTATATATAAATATACAAAAAGAAAATCAATATGCAATATAAACCGTATTGTTTCTTTTCCAATGCAGATATGCGATGTAGATAACGACGGACTTTTAAACGATATAGAGTTGAACGCGTTTCAGCAGTGGTGCTTTAACACGCCGTTACAACCGCAAGTGCTGGAGGATGTAAAAGCTGTGCTGTCAAAAAACATTTGTGACGGCATATGTAACGGGTGTGTCACGATGAAGGGTGAGTATCTCAGTATTGAAGCTAAACGAATGTATGCGAATTCTATTAATTGCAATTGTACATACAGGTTTTATGTACTTACAATGTTTATTCATACAACGCGGGAGGAACGAAACGACGTGGGCTGTGTTAAGAAAATTCGGATATGATAATGAGCTGCAAATGTCAAAAGAATATATTCATCCTTCGTAAGTATAAAGGTCACAGAGCCACTTTCAGAGTTCTTCCAATATGTCACTGAATAACTCCGATTTTTCAGATTGAAAGTCCCGCTTGGCTGCAGTACGGAATTATCACACAAGGGACAGGAGTTCCTAACGTTATTGTTTATGCAGCACGATCGCGATCGCGATGGAGCTCTCTCGCCTATGGAAATAGAATCGTTGTTCTCACGATGTCTCATCCCGCCGTGGGGCGACGAATACAAACACACTGTACCCACGAACGAAAAGGTTGACGCTCGCAATCATTATTCTTAGAACTTCAAACTCTTATAAACTAAACTGATATAGAATAAACGACCAGAAACTCGTATGTTTTTGAGAAACGGAAAAATATGAAATAGCAATATATGTACATATATATTTGAAAGTAACTTAATTTGGCATAATGTGTAAGGGTTGGTTTATAATAGCCGTAACCGTAAAAATTGGCCAATCGTAGTCGATTATTCTTCTATAAATCGACTATGATTGGCCAATTTCTTACGGTAACGGCTATTATAAACCAACCCTAATATTTCTACAGGGATGGCTTACGTTCCAAGGATACATGTGTCAATGGGCATTACTGACACTGACGAACGTGCGCAAAACCATGGAATACATGGCATATCTGGGATACAACATGTACCATAACGAGTGTCAAACAAGCTCCATTGTCGTAACTCGTGAGAAGAAGGTAGATCTGGCAAAGAAGCAGTCCAGCAGGAATGTTTATACTTGTCACGTCATAGGACCGAAGAGTAGCGGGAAGACTACGTTGTGTAGGACTCTTATAGATCCTAAACTCGAGGTAAATCGCTGACTACAATTGTTATTCAGGAATCTCGATCAAAGAACTGCCGCGATTACATCTCTTTATGCGAAATTGCAGAAACTCAACGACAAGGTTGTACCATCGAACGCCCACGTCACTGTGAATACGTTGCACGTGTACGGGCAGGAGAAAACTATGGTATTGAAGGATATAAACGTGCTGAACGTTCAGGACGCTTTAACGCCGGCGGAAATACAGTGCGACGCGGCTGCCCTTGTTTACGACGCCAGTAATCCGAAGTCGTTCGAGTATATAGCGCGCATTTACATCGTAAGCACTCTCACGTCCGCTGCAACGATCCAATATATATATATATATTTTTTTTATGACCACAAGTCAGAATTTAATCCTAGATATATAGCCAAAACAGTTAAGCATGGTAGAGGAAACATGAAAAATTGGCATATACAATTATATGCAAAATAATAGCACCGACTTAAAAACCTAAATTTTATATATTGTACATATATATATAGATATATATTCACGACGATAAACGAGATGCATGTCTTTGCAGAAATACTTCGCCGACAGTAAGATTCCCGTTCTGATGGTAGCGAATAAAAGTGACCTTTCCGAGGTGAAGCAGAGCTATCTGTTGCAACCGGCCGCCTTCTGCAGCAAGTACAAACTGATGCCCCCGCAGCCGTACAGTATCTCACGGACGATCCGACGTGAGATCTTCGTCAAGCTAGCTACGATGGCAGCCTTCCCGTAAGTTCAGCTATCACGATTTAAGAGCGGTAATAACGGAACTACCGAATGGATCTCGGGCTTTCTTGGTTTACAGACAGTAGATGATTTTTCCTTTGTAGCTGACATATCTGAAAGTATAGATTATATATATATACGCGTCGAGACTTTTAGAGCTTTTTCGCTTATTTCTTCTTTCGTACGATATTTTCTACCGTGAAGTTACTTTCAGATAATAGATTTGCGTTTCACGCCGCACCTTCTCCTTGTTTTTTTCTTGTAATTTAATTTAAGGAAAGAGAGATAGCGTAATATATATATATATATATAATCTATATATATATATATATATACACATGTATAAAAAGAAAAGAAAAAGAAAGGAAAAGGAGATCATTCGGTATTAACAAAAAGATATTTCGTGTTTAGCCGCTTTCAAGGAGCGTGGGTATTATTTTACCGAGACAGGTTGGTCCGAATTTCAATTTCACACTGTAAAAATCTAGAAGCTTGAACAAATCGTGAAAACTGCATTCAATCATCGTCATCGTACATTCCTCTTGATGCATGTGCTCTCACGGGGTTAACTCCATCTTCTCATGTTAAATGTGCTGTGCGATTTCTGCTCATATTAGAAAATGTCATCGCACAGAAAAAACGTATACGTTACAATCTTTTCAGCCATATGAGGCATACAATCCACATGTTGCTTGTCGAATCCTTACCCTCTCCGTGGTGGAGTTCTTTCACAAGGTTTTATTTCATATTATGCTTTATGTTGCTTGTGTTTCTTCCCCGCGGTCCCCCACAGTACCATAAGTCATAGCTTAATAGCGTACACATCGCTTTTTTTGGTTTCGTTCAAGCATGAGCATGCGACACGCAACGAGGGTGCATTCCGTTTCTCGCATGATGCATCATTTATCCTTGTTTAACATTTGATGGACAACAAGGATAAATGATGCATCATGCGCATCATGCGAGAAACGGAATGCACCCCGAGTCTCTCACGAATTTTCTATCGATTCAAACCGCTTTTCTACGTATAGACACCCTAACAGGAAAGATTTCCCTTCCGATTTAATGTCACTTACGTCCATTTCGACCAATGTAAATTAACTTTAATCTCGGTTTAATTTACTCTTTATCTTCTTCTCATTTTTAGAACTAGAAAAAGATAAAGAATAAATTAAACCGAGATTAAAGTTAATCTACATCGATGGAAATGGACGGTTAATGTACGATAAAACTTCACTGTCAGTTTAATCGGAATTTCATTGATATTTGTATTTCTCGTGTGTATTGCTCGCTATATATATATATATATATGTCGCTGAATATAATCGAGGCGTTTTGAGAGTACAACATTGTGGTTTTATCATGCTAGAATATTCGTGGTTTCTCGCGCAGCGAGAATGACAGCAAATCTTGCTCTTCCAGGCATATAAATCAATTCGGCCTAATGCAAGGGGACTCTCTGGTCTGGTGGAAAGCAGGACTGGGAATCGCAATCGCCACGATCGCCGGCTACGTGATGATGCGCGTGTTAAATACGGAGAAAAGATAGTCTACCATACTCGTGCTACTTGTACGTGTTTAACTGCCTCCCCTTGTCAAATAAACAAAGAGAAAGCCGTATTATAGATAACCGCGTTACATAGAATGAATATATATATTCATAAATCACACACTAATTTTCGAAATATACATAGCTAAGTATTAGAGGAAACTATATGATAAAGTGCAAATACTTTCGTGTAGAGGTGCGCTTATTTGGTTCTGGTCAGAATACCGAAGTTTTTATTTGCAGAATTCTCCCACCCAATGTACCATCGTGTAAGAGCTATTTTCATCTTCTGTAATAAATTATTTGTTTAATGTATTGTAATATAAAGTGGGAAAACGTGAGGCACTGTCTATTTTTTGCTTATCTCAATTATTTTATTTGCGTTTTAACGAATTTTAATGTTCGCGAATATAACCTAAATTCTGAAAAACTGAGAATGCAATTATTTATAATTTTGTCGTTAACATGAAACTAAAGTGTAATTTTGCATGTTTTAATTTATTGAAATCATGCTATGTTGTACATACATCTTCACGTATAATTCAGGAAAAATTAAAGGCAGCTGCCAACTACAGAATTTAAACAAACATAATTTATTGCTGTCCTAAAAACTGTATCCTAAAACATGTGTGGATAGAATCCGGAACCATTTTATCTTACAGTATCAACGTGTAACAATAAACAGTAAAAATAAACAGAAATTTTCGTTAAGAGGTCTACAGGATCATGGAGCACATACTTCAATTTCGCTAGACATTTCTAGACTCCGTCACGTCTCAATTTACATAATATCTGAAAACAAGAAATATATGCAACAGTTAAAAAAAGCAATCTCTATACGATTCTACGACCGTAAAAATAATACTCGAGGATAAGATAAGTGACAAACAAAGACAACAACAAAGAAAGAGAGAGAGAGAAAACAAGATTACTGACTGTTGGCCATCTTGCATTGACGGAGCGCCTCGTTAAAGCCCTCGCAGAGGCTCAGATCGGACTGGTTCTGAGCACATTCTAGAAACTGTCTGACCTCCCAGGAGCAGGCACCTGCGGCCGGAGCTGCAGGAGCGCTCTGGGCAGCAGCCTGCGGCGCTGCTTCGGCCACTGGAGCCTCACTGCCCCCGCTGAAGAGTCCGGTCATGGCATGACCGATGGTGTGTCCCACGGCGGATCCGATAGCGACACCACCAGCAGTGGCAGCCATTTGGCCCATGAGGGACGGCTGCTGCGGCTGGGCCACCATGGGCGACGCCGATGGGGCCTGGGCTGGCAATCGGGACGGGGCCTGGGCTGGCAATCGAGACGGGGCGGGCGCGGGTGCGCTCCTAACGCTGAAATCAAGCCGGTTTTGAGAGGATTCGAGCGACATCGTGTTTCGAAAGAGAGGGACGACATTTAAGGTTTTGCGTCGCAGAGACGGTGAACTTTGGCTGCGTTCCGATATTCACTGCCAGTACTGAAAATCTGTAGTTAACGTTACGTATACTATAGATTTTCAGTACTGGCAGTGAATATCGGAACGCACCTTTTGTCATCGTGATGTAACGGGGAGCGCTAATGACGATCTTGTAATGACGTTGTCGCTGCTGGAGACAATGCGTTATGTTAATTAATTACTCACGTTCTCGGAGGAGGGGCGGCGGCACGTCCACGTCGCGGCATCTTTGCTAATTCTTTATAACCTTTTGTCACGCTGCGAAACTGCGAGAAAACTCTCGTGGAACCTGTCTGAAATTGACTGCACCTGACCGCTCGACCACGTTAGATTAACTAGAGTAGATGCTGCGCAATCTGTCGAGATTCACGAGTCAGATTGTGCAATCGAAGCGACGGAGGGCGCCACGAGGCTGTTTCTCGGAATTTCTGACAAATGACTCGTGACTTTTTCTCTAAAAATATATGCGTTATAAATAAGGCCGGTATTCATAGGGTGGATTCCGTAAAGCGCATATGTGCGCATATATCTATAGCATACGTAACGTTTAAGCGGGGAGCACACACTTCTCCATAACGC
>NJRQ01000215.1:0-18428 GCA_003063805.1 Aphaenogaster ashmeadi | reverse complement strand
TCTTCTTTCCTATTTGTTCTCTGACAGTTTGTTGATTCAGCGATAACAGCTGATTTTAGCTGATCTCGGAAGTCGGAACGTAAAATCGCGAAAGTCGAGATAAATTCCACACACGTCGCAATAATATACATTTACGTGTGCATATGTATATATAATAATTAAGTAGGATTTGTTTAAAGAAATCATACACCATACTATTGAAAATATGTTGAAGCCGAAGGCACTCACGCAGGTTCTCAGTCAAGCGAATACCGGGGGCGTGGAAAATACTTTGTGAGTAAGAATTTTGCGGAGAAATTCGGCATCAGTAAAATATCACATAAGCTGAATGATTTTTTTTCGATAAGGCCGGTTGTTCCAACTTCTTGGTAAGCTAACTAATAGTTAAATCATATGTCTCTCTTTGTTTTTCTTTCAAATTAGACAAAGATAAACATATGATTTAATTATCAGTTAGTTTACCAAGAAGTTGGAACAATCGTTCCATAAATTCGCTTGCGTTATTTTCAGGTTTCATTCTAAAACACGTCCCATCATTCGTACAAGATTAATTTTGCATAACGTGAAAATATATATTATATACCCACTCGGCATGTTATATTTCTGAAACATTGTTATAATATTCCATATGAAATATTACACCTTTCAGCAATATTACAGAACAATTTCACGACCGTTTCTGCAACATTTCTGCAATGTTTCAATGTCCGCAATTATTTCAAATGCAACTTTGCTGAAACCGGACCAAATTCTGAAAGTGAACTTTATATTAAAGGCGTTACTAAGAAGTAAAAATAATGAAATTTTTTACAGTAAACGTAATATTTCTTATAGGAACTGTTTATTCTTTTTTTATCAACATACATCTTCCCAAGCGGTCACCCATCCATACGGCTCACCATGTCCAACGTCTTAACCTTGATAATCGAACGGGAACATCTACCTTCAGGATCTGCTCACGACTATATGTTAAGCAAGACAGGCCGATATTCATAAACTACAGAAAAGGTTTGTTTCGACACTACTGGCCAATTTTTATTTAAATTAATATATCGCGGTTCGCGATATATCAATATCGCAATATATTAATATAACCTAACCTGCAGGTTCAAATCTTGGCTGAGGTAAAATTTTTCGCAACAAATTCTTTACATTAAATTTATTTCATACACTTTAGTAGGACCAAATCCCAGTCGAAAAAGTGTCGCGAACTGCGATATATTAATTTAAATTAAAAATTGGCCAGTAGTGTCGAGACAAATCTCTTCTGTAGTTTATTATTCGCTGGCGAAGAATATTCCATCTCTTGTTTGTTCGATATTCATAAGTTCTTATATTTAAGATCGTCTCAAGTACAATCTTAAGATGTCATAAACCAATCACAGAACCGTATTAGTGTCTTAAGACAGTCTTAAAATAAGAACGGACTAGGAATACCAACCATAGTTCTGTCTATTATATAAAAATAATATAACGTAATAAGAAAAAAAATTATAAAAATATGTAATTGCATATTGATATGTTACAGAAATATTACTTGTTCAATGTAAATGTAATATTACTTTTATAATGTTTCAAAAATATTCCTGAAATATTGCATCTGCCACATTTTTTTTGCAATATTACAGAAACATACAAATATGTAAGCAAACTTTTTCATTTTTCTGAAAGATTTCAGAAATATTGTAAATGCAATATTATAAAAACATGGTGCAGGTACATTTCTGAAATATTTCAGATGCAAAGTTACAATTGAAATGTTAATGAAATATCTCTGTACCATTTCCGTCCATTACCATATTTCAGCCATATTATACATGCCGAGTGGATAATTTATTAACTTCAGCTTACATAGCCAAGAAGTGGACTTGGTTTACAATTTTCCTTAGCTCATTTATTCATCCATACCGCATATCTCGTTATTTTTATTTCTTAACTAAACACTTTCGCTCTCTTACTATTCTGCCTAATCTGTACAATATCATTCTCCTCCTATATACATGATCTTACTTATCGTACCTCTGACTGCTACAATTCTCCACCTTACTTACTCTCCTTCACCTCACTCCATAGGCGTCCGCAGGGGGGGCATTTGCCCCCCTTGGAATCAGCAAAAAATCAAGCATTTGCTCTCCCTTTGAATAAAGGAAAGACAAAGTTGTGCTAACTTTGCCGATCTCTGCCCTAATCCATAGAATTATAATTTCAAATTATAAGTATTCTAATTCTGGAAGTAATATTTTGAATCATGCCTCCCTCCTGGAAAAAATCCTGCGGACGCCCTTGCCTCACTCTACTTCTTTACCTTCTTTCTAATATCCTCCCCCTCTCTCTCCACAATTTCCTCAATACATTTCCTTTTACCTTGTCCAGCTCATCGTCCCATACTTCTTTTTTATTCCTACCTAGCTCCTCAAACCAATCTCTAACCCTATAATATTTCTCCAAAGTGAAAATGTATCTTTCTTTTTTTGTTGATTATCTCCGTGCACAATATTTAGGAATTGTGAAGATCAATGTTTCAACAATATAATTAATAGCCTTGTGAATTGCACTGTTAGAGATATAATTACGTAAAAATAACTCGTATCTAAAATATACCTTTATTATCTCAGAACTGTTTCATATTTTGAAGTATTATTAAATAAATATTGATTTTATTTCATGTTATATATCCATATACATATTTCAGATTACTTAACAGAGATGGTGGATTGTTAGCGTACAGCGGTTACGGGGATAAGGACGCTAGGGTCACAGCCGCCATCACGAGTAACATTTGGACAGCTTACGAGAAGAATGGGCGAAATGCCTTCAAGGAAGACGAACTGCAGTTCGTTCTCATGGATTGTATGGTAGTAATAGATTAAGCAGAATTATCCTAGTCATTTGATACATCAAGAGTCTGTTATACTCTTCCTGTCTCCAGGAAGGAAAGGTCGTTATTACGGAGGTAGCCAATTTGCTCTTGTGTTTGTACGCAAAGGAAAGTGTAGGCTTTGGATTGCTGCGCGAGAAAGCGCAGGCGTTGGCCAAGTATCTCGATCAACCCTTAAAAACGATAGCAAACATGCCTTGAACTACTGGGATCACGATCAATCTGCTTTCAGGAATCTGCCGCGAGATTACGAATTTACCTTACGATATTTATTTATTGTTTATAAGAATTTGTAAGTTATATTGTATGTGTATAAATATATTTTTTATCACTTCGAAGTGTCGATGTACGCGCGTGTTTCTATTTTTAGTACGTGCATTTGTACACAATTCTAAATCTATGAATATACCAGGGTTGGAAAGTTATTTTTTTAAAGTAACTAGTTACCGTTACTCGTTACCGATTTAAAAAAATAACTCGTTCCCGTTATCGTTACTAATTTTAAAAAGTAACTCGTTATCGTTACCGTTACTCAAAAAGTAACGAATCGTTACTATTTTCGTTACTTTCCTTAATTTAAACAGAAAAATGTAACAAATCCAACCGTACGTCTATTTGTTAAAGATAAATTTGTTAAAAATAAGTTAAAGATAAAAGCTACGATTTTAATGGGTTTTTGTTAAATAAACAAACTCGTTTATTTCACCAAAATTCTTTTAATAGGAGCTGATGCTCCATCGTATCGTCGTGAAGACATCCTCTTTGCTGTGTCAATACAGAGCTTCCAATGCTGAATAAGCGCTCCACCGAAGCACTACTTGTTAACTTTATAGACCCGGCTTAAAGTAACGATTAAAGTAACTGTTCGATTCGTTACCGTTACCCAAAAAATGTAACTACGTTACCATTACAGTTACTACCGAAAAAAAAATAACGCCGTTACTACATCGTTACTGGAAAAAAGTAACTTGTAACGGTAACGCGTTACTTCCCAACCCTGGAATATACATATATATGGAGAGTTATGTATATAATAATTAATATAATACATAAATAGATAAATAAAAGTATGAGCTAAAGAGGCTCGTTAATGTATATAATAAATCTTTTATTTCATACAAGGTACAATTAATACAAACAATTTGCATTTAATTTTTTATCTCACTTTACAAATCACACACTATGATCATAAGAACTACTTAATGTAAGCTCACCAATCGGTAATGTAATGTCAGTAGTTGCCGCATGTGCGAATCACTACTATTCAATGCATAAAAGTTATCAATTTATAAATTTGTCAGGACATACGAGACTGTGACTGCACGGGCGAAAAAAATAATTAACAGTTAAATATCTACGTTCCCCTGTTCGTCACTTACTGCGAATTGCACTACTAGAGATAAGAGTTATTGCATAGAAAGTTCTAAAATTCTATACCTTTATCATACCAGAATCTTATACCTTAAAGTACTGTTAAATAAATTTTGATTAACGTCTCGCGTTACACATCCATGTACATACACACAATGACGCGATGGATGTTTGTATGTACACACATGGCGGATCTGTTCCACTAAAATATCTTCAGCATTCAGAAAATGTATATATATGTATATATCTTCTCGCAATTAATACACATCTTTGGCTTCTACAAACAAGTTAGCACAGCTTGTTTCAGAAACCTGATGCTAATCTCGAGATGCGGTAAAAGCAAATTCAAAATTATTAGAAGCACTCGCATACTTAATTACTCGACGTATCTTACACAGCAATAAAGTCCCAAATTAATAAAATTAGAAAATAAAATTCATGTAAAGTGATAGTCATAGGTGCAAATGATATAAATACTTCCATATACGATAACTCCTTCTTTACGCCGTCTACCTCGTAATGATCTCGCCTATTATTATATTAGTCTTCAATGAATGTAATGTATCTTGTTTCCTAACGCCAAACACCGAATAAGTTTATCTTATCGTTAGAGATCTCTACCTATGAAAGTACAAATTTTACACGAGTAAAGAGGAGGGCGTGTGTATCTCCGCGTGTGTAATATGAACAGTAATGAACACTAATGCCGACTAAAATTAATGATTAGAAATACATGGATTTGAGCTAGAAAGTAATGCCTTATATTAGCCTAAACAACACTGTACATAGCACGCGGGATTAACAATATTGGTCCTAAAGTTTCTGAAATTTCGCAGTACCAAATGAATTGTTGCTAGCCGAAATCGTACAATGTATCATGGTTGCATACCTCTCGCTGCTTGCGCAAATATCTGATAGTATATAGTTACAATATATATATATCCCTTTCGATGACAGGTGTCTCATGCCTGTGTCGAAATGGCAAACACCGATGGCAAAATGCAATTGATTATTTGTATTGTTGAACTGTATTCTCCCGACAAAGAAAAATACCGTATATGCGTGAGATAATAATTACGCATGTGTACAATAGTACTAATGGCATCTATAACAAGCCAATATTACATATGATCTTCCATTTAACATTTTACATATATTGTCTAGGATACTTTTCTTTTTTTTTGTTTTAATAGGCCTTCGACAATTGACAACCTACACCTGTTGCAAATACACTCGTTACCACGGATGTAGGGGATCATATTGCAACTGCAGATAATTCGCGAAAGAAAACAATTCAATTCTTTCCCCGATAATACATATCTCTCACTGATTCGCGATAATGTAATCATATTATTCCGCGTCTTCTTAAGCTTCTTTTCATTGTCTCTTTTCACATTGCGTGTGAAATATGCAATAAACGCTATTAAACTGTATACGCTTGTCTCGCTCTTTAAAATTTCTTTTGCAATAGCATTTTCAAGAATTAAGCCTCTAATTCTCTCATGTATCTCAGATTTGTATCCTTAATAAGTAGTGTAATACAATTGCTTCGTTTAGAAAAAATTCCTTTCCGTATTAACAATACATGTATAAAGTCAGCTTTACATATTCATAGTTATTAGTATGCGTCTCCTGGGTTTTGAAAATTATCACGTTAGGTATACAAATATTTTTTATGTTTTATAGCGGCAGTGCGAAGGTAAGTAATTTAGACATCTTACAATAAGGATACGGATGGGAAAAAGAACTTTTGTACAATTTAGTACAAAAAGGCAATCTCTATTATATATTACTACTGGAGATAAAAACTACCGTTATCATAAAAATTTGTATGAAACCGATTGCCCCTCCACAAATGCCATTCACTCATTAAAGTATTCGATAAAGCTAAAATATATAACTGCAGCCATTATGGAACAACGTCATTTATTAATAATATAACTATATTTATCTATGTATATGTATATATATTTATATATATAACATATCTGCTTTTAAAGCAGACAGAGGTGCTTATAGAAAAAGGAAGGTTTTTACTTTGTGTTTGTATAGCGATTATCTGTATAAACTGTATGAAATTATTAAACTATTCCATTTGTGAGATCGACATTTTTCTTTTCGTATTTTGGGCACTGTTAATAAAGAGGAATAAATTAATAATAACGTGTTACTTTCTGTTTTTAAAGCTTCATGTACAATCTTGCTATGTAATAAATACATATCTATAAAATTTTCTTTATCCTTTGCACTGTAATGTCCCTGTAGATTAACATTATCTAGGAATAGAGACAGAGAGAGTATAATGGAAAAGAGAGAGTATGGGTTTTACAATTTAATACTTTAAATGTAAAAACGAAAACAGTCTTCATCTTGTCGCAGCGCAGTTGATCAAACTAAGGGAGGCAAGGGAAAACAAGGACGGATCTAGACATTACATGCGTGAACCCTTCTGCTGCAAAACCTAGAATGTAATCCAATAATCTAACTTAATAAAAACATATTAATCTCATTTCACTTATAATTATAATGCTTAACACTAATTACAAATTCTATAACGGCAACTAAAGTTATACGGTTTTATTATTAAAAAAAATTGTTCCGCCTCTGTTACACTGTTGCCGTATAAACCAACAAAATAAGATATCAATACGCTGATCTAATTATAGCTACTTTATTTCCCAAAAGCTACCCTTGTCGAAAAGCAAACCCATATAGTATTAGTACACATTAATTTAAGACTATCTTCTATATCGTATAAATACATTGTACATAAGCTACTGGTGGTAAAATATACATTGTGGACAATTCACTCTTATGTCGCATAAAAGGACATAATTAATGATGAATAATTTAGCATGCAATAATGATTCATGCAGGTCACGGGGCATAAAGTATATATAACCACAAACCAATGAAAGAAAAATTCTTTATTCAACGAACGGCATGCGGTACAATAATAATAATAATAATAATATGGTACGTACAACAAATATCAGAGGCAGAACATGCTCATGCGAACAGGCCTCTGAGCTTCACAGATTATTAGGTGGTTTTCAAAAAATTAATATATAGCTTTAAAAAATATAAATGCGGGGTAAATGTGTATATTTAAAGCCTATGTATATAGAAAAAAATATATATATACAAAAATCTATATATATATATATATATATATATATATATATATATAAGATAAAATGAAAATCCGATCGACAGATTTTTATTTACAAATTTGATTTGAAGAAAAAATGGAGCCACCTAATAAAATCTGTTGCTGAACATTTCACGTCTACAAAAAAATTCTTTTCCTTTTCATATTTTGTTCCCTCATGAAATAATTAAGCAAAATAATTCTAAGCAACCGTCAGGAATATTGCAGAAAAATGTATAGGGGAATGTATTGCTGATTTAAGCGTAAGTGATAAGACGTGAGATAAAATTCAATCTCGTAATAAACGTGTATGTATAAATCATATTTATCACTTGTATAGTGATAAAGTTCATCTTTGGTTTTCTACCCAACCCAATTCAATCCGTCAGTATAGGCAAATTGTTAATACCAAAAGTAATACTGCTTTTGTTTTATTTCGCCTCATTAGAAGTGATAAAAGTGTGTTATTTTATTTCACAACAGCGTTAGAAATCAAGAAAAATCAATGTTGGATTGCAAGAGCGCATTTCAGGATAATCAATTGAATTTTCTCCCGCTTATAGCAGCGGAGCGCTTGGAAAATTTGTTATCGTAACCCAATCCTTTCTTTCAGACAAGAAAGCGCTTGCATTTCCAGCTGAAGAAGCAGTTAAACGTTTATTGCGTGAACAAATACGTCTCCTGCAATCCAACATGGAAAACAATAATACTGACACAGATTACTTAGGATATATGGTTTTACTTAAAAGTGGTGAAGGTACTTAATAAAAACGTGATTGAATCTTGACTGATAAACCTACGTCTATCGTATATCAGCTTGGAATACAACAAAAACATAAAAAATCGCGTTAGCCGTGGCTACTTTGGCTCAAATAAGGATGGGAAACAGTCGAATAGGATAGCGGTACCTTGACGCGATCCGTAGATTCCTCTTCTTTACTGCTGAGCTGACTAGGTCCGTATTCTCGGCTTACCACACATAGAAATTCTGCGTGATCGTCATTACCGTAGTTATATTGAGAACCTATGTTGATTAGCTATAAAAACAGAAGGAAAAGAGCACATATATTTAGAGAGATGGAAGAAATGTCATTGTGCGAGTCGCCAACGGTACGTAAACAGAAATCATATAAATAATATTACAATAGGTCTGTTCGTTTTAGCTTAACTTACTGCATGGTTAACCTTTCCTCTTTTTCTTTTCACCTTGTAGAGAAAAAGAGAAAAGATAAACTGTGCAACAAGTTCAGCTAAAATCAATAGACCTAATGAGTAAGGTATAAATTGAATAAGTATGTAAATGCTTATTAATACCTGTTCGAATCTCCATCCATCCGACATCGTAGACACCATTTGCGTCAGCTCGTCCTCATGACATTGGAGAACTCTGTAGACGTGCTTCTTGGAGTCCCTCTGCGGCCGAGTGTCCCTCAGGATGATCCTTTCTTTGACTAGCCGAATGAGCTCGGTGATATTATAAAACTCCGCCTCCTCCAGCACACCCTCCTCCGTTAGATCCTTGTTGATGACCAGCTTGCCGTGACGTAGATAATTCAAGACCGGACTGAAGTACGTGGGGTCGCGGTCTATCAGGTACGCTCCCGTTTCGTCCTTAAGAAAACAAAACAGGTAGTCATTGACCGCGTTCGGTAGGAGAGGCGCGAGGATTCCCGGCGAGAGGGGGAGGGGGTGGCATAGGAACTCGTCGTCGACCTTAACGTGGACGTCGTGGACGTCGTGAGACGCGACGGTCGTTCGGTCGGGCCCGTTTGAAATTCCCGGGAAGAAACAGTGTCAACTAACCCTGTCCGAAATGAGGTCCGAGTCCTCCTGGCACAATCGGTACAGAAACGAGTTCGGGTCCCTCGCCAAAGTGGTCTTCGCCGTCAGGAAGTACGTCCCACCCACGTTCAGTCGCACCCACTGATTATTGCACCGCTTGCCGACATGATTCTCTGTCATCTCGTGCGAGTTCGTGTCGCCGTAGTCCGCCATACTTGCATTGGCATCAATTGACATTAAGGGAAGGTCGGATGAGGTTAGGTCCGCGGGACCGCGGGGCGGCTGGTCAGTGCAGCGTCTTAAATCCGCCGCGAAGCTGTCTGAATTTGGAAACGCGGGGGGGTTGGTCAACATAATTAATTAACATTAGCATAATCAGCAATTGCCAAACTAATCAATAATAATTACCGAAGCAAAAACAAAATCAACTATTTAATTAAATTTAATTTGATGTTTTCGCAAATTGCGTGTTTCAAATTATACGGTTATACTGAAATTATGGAGCAAAATTGTAAAATGACGTGACTGTAAATCGGTTATTATTTTATGCTGTAACCGTGGTATAATTTTAAACCACGCAATTTGCGAAAACAAATTAAATTTAATTAAATAGTTAACTTTGTTTTTACTTCGTTAAAATTATTATTAATATCAGTTTGCAATTGCTAACCGAAGTAGAACACGAAAGTCATATGACGTCAAAATGACGCCTTTGACATCATTTTAAGGTCATTTAGACGTCATCATGACTTCAAAATGATGTTGAAGGCGTCATTTTAGCATTATTTTGACGTCATCATGACTTTCTGTTCTACTTGAGAATTATGATGTTAAAGATGTATGTCAGACTTTCAAAAATAACAGCATTGCCATAATATTTTGCTAAGATGTTAATAATGTATTTCATTCCTACATATGAAATTTGAAGTCAATTTACTGTATCGTTTTCAAGAAAATTATTATTCTAACTGTCTGTAAGACGTCTAATATTACGTCTTACAGACAGTTAGAATAATAATTTTCTTGAAAACGATACGGTAAATTAACTTCAAATTTCATATGTAGGAACGAAATACATTATTAAACATCTTAGCAAAATATTATAGCAATGCTGTTATCTTTTAAAGTCTGACATACATCTTTAATTAATTATCCTATCATGTCAAATTGCAAAATATAGTCAAATATTTCCAGACAACGTTGCCGAATAACCGATCAATTCCCAAATAAACGACAATTTCAACTCGGGTTTATTAAGCAAGCAAAACTGAAAATAACGAAGCTCATTCGGACTTATAATTATTTATTACTCGTTCGCGCGCGCGTTTATTCGAACGACTGCCATGTTTCCGAGCGGGACTTCCGGCGTGAAGTTTCCGGCGCTCGTCGCCTCGAGCGGGGAAACTTTCGCGATACGTTTCTCGCTCGAATTCGTTTCCTCTCGTTGTCGTTCCGCGCGAAGAAAAACATAAGGGGGAGGAACGACACCGCGGGCGACGAGATCCCAGGAACCGCGAGAACATCCCCCGTCCGTGGGGGAGCCGCGATGACCCGTCGCCCCCTCGGCGAGCGCGAAGCGCGCCCTGGGCCCGCTCGCGGTCTGGGTTCGAGGCTCGGCGCATAAAAACGTCCGTACCCCCGCGGATTACCGGCAGTCATTGCGACACGGTCACCCCATCGTGATATGCGGGGCGCCGCGTCGCGCGTCGTCACCGCCGCCGCTACCGCTGCCGTCATCGTCGCCGTCATCGTCGTCGTCGTCGCCGTCGCCACCGTCCTCGCCGTCGCGGACTACGATTGAACGTCGCGCTGCACGCAAGCCCGGGGCAACGCCGCGCGAGGATGCCGGTGAAGGTCGACGTAGTGCCGCCGCCGCCCGCGAACTCGAAACAGCCGGGTGTCACCAAGTCCCTGCTGTACAATGGTTCGCGCTTCCAGGGCTCGCAGAAGTCCAAGGGCAACAGCTACGACGTGGAGGTGGTTTTGCAGGTTAGTCGTGTCCTCCCCTCCGTGCCCCTCCGACCCGTCCCGGCATCCGACCGCCGTCCGCGCCGCCGTTATGTCGTCACTTTTCGGAAATTGCGCCACAAATTGGCGAACGCGTATATCCCGTACGAGACGAACGTGGGGGACGTCCTCGGCGACGGCGGGGACGCGCGAGAGACGGTCGTCTCTCCTCGCCCTTTCTCCGCCTCTTCTCTCCCTTCCTCTTTGCAGCGGATGCTTCGCATATTTGCGCACAACCTAAATTGACGTAAGCTGGAACAGGGTTGTTGGTGATGATACGCGCGGGAATGTAGGACCGGTTCCTGACACGATTCTTCACCTCGCATTATCCCGTTGCAGCATGTGGACGAGGAAAACAGTTACCTGTGTGGATACCTAAAGATTAAGGGTCTCACGGAGGAATTTCCGACACTGACGACGTTCTTCGATGGTGAAATCATCTCCAAGAAGTATCCTTTTCTGACCCGCAAGTGGGACGCCGACGAGGATGTTGACAAGAAACACTGGGTTCGTACCGACGCTTATCGTTTGAAGCTATCACCCTCCGTAGGTTATCGCCTGTAGGTTCTATCTGTTTTCCTCATTCTTATTGTAGAGTAAATTCGAGTCGTTCTGCCAATACTCCAAAACGTTCAATTCCGACACGTTCGATTACGAGGCACTGAAAGGGACGGACTTTGTATTTATGAGGTGGAAGGAACACTTCCTGGTACCCGATCATACAATCAAAGATATCAACGGTGCCTCCTTCGCAGGATTTTACTATATTTGCTTCCAGAAATCCGCCGCCACGATAGAAGGCTTTTATTATCATCGTAGTTCCGAATGGTAAAACGCTAACTTATATTATTGTAAGTTAGAGATTAGTTATAACATTAAAGGCTTAGTTGATTATGGCCGCGTTCCAAAATTGACTGCCAGTACTGAAAATCTATAGTTCACGTTACGTATATTATAGATTTTCAGTACTGGCAGTCAATTTTGGAACACGCCTGATATTTGGTTTCTGAATACATTAATTATTTTTTTTAATGCGTATTCACGAATACATAGGGAGTAATTAAAACGACAATTTTATATACGTTGTTTCAGGTATCAATCCTTGAATCTGAGACATGTCCCAGAGCACAGTATACAGATTTACGAGTTCAGGTGAAGTCGATACCTTTGCTGAGAAATCTCACGATAATCGCGTCTTTTCTTTCTTAGCGTACAGATCTCATAAAGATTCGTCCTATAAATTTGATTAGAAGTATATCAATGAGTCTGGTTTATTATTCGTGACACACCCCACGGTTCTGGGGGAGATTTACAGTGAAACGTATTCAGGATTTCATTAATACTCTTCCCTTAGTCGACTATATTAAGAATCATTAAGATCACGAGAATTGGAGTGCCTATTTAGTAAGTGATCGACTGCGGAGTAATTACTTCAACATTGTAAAACGATTATTGGTCGAAATAAATTACCTGATGCATATCATTTTAAATTATTGGTGTTTGTTATTCGGCAGTCTGACTTCAGGATATTTGTTTGTGTTTATCGTCATTGTGCATGATCCAATCAATATTTTGGTATTTGATTTTGATCATTGATTGAAGCATAATAAATATGTTTGTATGCATGACGAGGTAAAATCGGCTATTAAATTATGTTTTTCAGAATTTAATAGCAATAATAAAAGTAATTAGATTACTTATGAGCATCTTCTTTTCGTTTCATGTTGGTTAGGATATTTATGAGATCTGTTTGCTACATTAGAAAAGATCAAGTGTAATTGTTGTTTGAATGAAGCTGTACGTATGTCGCAAAAGAAAGAAAAAAAACGGGAAATGGTAATCGCGAAAGAGTTATATCGAGGTTTGATCTGTATCTTATGTTGAAAACATTTATTTATTTATTTTATGCGATCGAACTTTATCCGACTCTAATGTTTTATACATACATATATAAAATATATGTATACCCCTGATTTTAAGAATAGATGCTAGACACATGTTGGCTGTTCGTAAAACTTGTCTTCATGTTTTTAATCGAGTGTTAATTAAATATATCGATTCTCTTAGGAAAATAGTACACTGTTGTGATAAGCATTACCATAATATATGCATATATATATATATATATACGAATGTATATAAGTTAACAAGTTGTAATAGGTAATCGTGTAGCTTACCCGAGATTTATATTGGCATACTACAGCTTTCATTTGCGTGTGACGTTTACGGAACGACGTTCTCGATCACCAGTGATATTGATGTTTCAAATGGCATATTGTATGCCACATTATTTTCGATATTACTTTTATTAGCATTGTTAAATACTAATAATTTTGTTTTTCTTTTTATATTTGTCCTAATAATCTACCTAAATACTCAAACTGATAGAACAGTACATATGCTGTTTACAATAAAAACGCATGCCGAATCGACAAGTTCGTGTAACAAACAGTCACTTTGGATATTGGAAAATGTAGGTACATACATATAAGAGATAAATATTTAATATAATATATCAGATACCTTAACGTTCATTTCCACCAATGTAGATTAACTTTAATCTCGGTTTAATTTACTGTTTATCTTTTTCTAATTCTTAGAACTAGAAAAAGATAAAGACCAAGTTAAACCGAGATTAAAGTTAATGTACAATGGTGGAAATGGACATAAGAGTACACTGATATTGTTAATTATGTTAAGCCGACCTTTATTATAAAAAAAGAAACGATTCTACTGTTATCACATTCTTATTTGTAAGTTATACGTTGTTGTGTTTCTTTAAGAAGAATGTCTATATTATCAGTTATTGATATCCCAATCATATATATGAACATACCGTGCAAAATGTCATATCAACCCGTGAAGTTGCGTTTTTTTCAGTACATTATTTTTCTTTGCAAGCTACGAAATTTGTTAATCTCGAGCGCTAACAGAATTTAATTTTTGCTTAAACAATATACAACAGGAAATACATTTATTTGCGATAATACCGGCGCATTTACTGCACAATCGTTTATAAAAGAGATCGTTTGAATGTTTGCTTTATAAGAGACGTTCATAAGTTCATAAATATTCGATTTTATTTTCACTATACAACCGCATGTGCTTTAAATTGGGGAATACATTATTATAATTAAATATAAATTGGAGTCGGGTTTTCGCTATTATAAATAGAACCACTGTGTAGATGGAATACATTGATGAAAGTTACAGTGCTCAAATTAGCAAGAAAGTAGTATTACAAGCCAGGGAGAAAATTTTGCCAATTCCAGCGATTGAATTCAGTGAGTGACTCGATTAGACCGATTAATTAATTGTAACTAAAACCGTAGTTAAAAAAAACTAGAACGTGTTTATTATATACAGCAAGTGTATGAAATGGCTCTCTATCTTCTATCATCGAACAAAATTAGCGTTTCGCTATTAAATTAGAAGCATTTTGGCAAACGGGACGGCATTTTCCATTCTTCCCTTTCTTAACACGTGGCCCCTTTGAGTGGATATTCCTTCGTATATATGAAAGATGTTATTCTCTTGTAACAAAATATGTATATATAATTAACCGTGTGAACTATTTATTAAAGAAAATTTGGTATTCGTAATAGGAAGTCCGTTTTGAAGTCTTTACATACTGATTACATGCACTGCATAATGCGAAGTTTATTTAGTACATCTCACAGACAAGTAAGCACATCGTGTTATATTCATATAAAACAATATTATAATATAGTTCTTTCTTTATATACACAGAATATAATTTAGTTAAATCTAACGTAATATAAATATACATCTCATGTGCTTTCCTGGCATCGAGTGATTTGTTACAGACATATCGTTAGAGATCGAGTGTGTTTCTATCTATCTATCTATATTACACACAAACGCATCTCCTGCAATCTTTTACACTGTACATGTGGACTTACATTTAGATAACATGAAACAAGACGGTACTTTTAAAATAACGTATTCGGGAGGGGGTTTTTCGGATTTCGTTAAACACAGAGCGAAGTGAAGACCGTATCGCTTTGCGCGATTTACAATTCATACGGGAGAGAAAGAGAGAGAGAGAGAGAGAGAGAAAGATAAAACATTGAGGAAATCATCATCCAATCTCCATCGATCAACGTAATGCAATGTAAAAACTCGTGCCGTAGAAAGAGTCAATTTTATTGCTCTTTATAAAACCGTCTTCTTAAAAAATATATAGCTCTTCCGCGCTCGGTAATCGGTAGTTTCCGATAAAACGGTTTTCGCGTCGCAAGCAATTGAAAATATATATATGTATATGTCGCTAATATATATATATATATCTCGAGTTAGCTGCTCTAAACTTTCTACATTTACACTATCATCATTAGTCTACACCACAACCACCGTAGACTTAGCGAACTTGTACTTTTCAGTTCATTACTCGCTGCTTTCGTAAGCTTACGAATCGAAGAAAGAACATTCCGCACAGAGAGATACGTTTGTGGGGAAAGGGATGCTTTTCCAACAACGGCCAAAAGAAACGAAGCGGCGCTTGCAAGGGCTTCAAAGTATGGGCACACTCGAGTCGTGTAATGTCGATATATCGTGTATGGGTGTGTATCTTATAAATCTCCGTAATCCTGACGCGTTCTCTTTTCGCGATGGAAAGTCCATGCGAGCTTTGCGATCGATGGTAACACTTGATAACGTTTAAGCAATTTCCCCGCTCACATGTTCTGTAACGCGTCGCGCCTCTCTTAATCTCGTACAACGGATGGCACGGGTACACGACAGCTCGTCTCCCTTAAGCTCGTTAATAATCATTCGGATCGTGGATGTGAAAATATATATGAAATGTATCTCGTGATATAAACGCAACAAGTATATCCGCCAACGTTGGCAAGTGGCAAATCGGAATTTCATATATCTATGCTATCTCGTAGTGGTCTAACACGTAATTACTATGAAACTCGTGAAACAACATCGTAAACGCGTTTGCATCCTCGACAGAATGGGGAGGGGAAGGGCGAAGGAAGAACGCTGATTGCTGCGCGACGCTTTTGTAAGTAACCGCTACTCTGACTTCTGTCCTGCGTCACTCTCACGACACCGTGCAGGAGTTGCGACCGACGCAACTTGTGCGGGAATCGGTGATACTGCCGGGTGAGCTGCCGGGCGTCGACAGCCCGCCGTTGTTGTGACCCACCCCGACGAAGCGTAACTTCCGATGATGCGATCCTAAGCTCTTGCTGGAGCTCAACGAGCGGTTGCCGTTGTAGCGCAGCTGGGACGTGGTCGTCATCGCGTACGATTTCAAGTGCGACTTGATCGACTTGGGCAACGGCAGCTGGTCGATACCGTAAACCGTCGTTCGGGCCACTATCGCGCGGCATGCCAGTTCTTGCAGGCTGAGCACTATAAAAAACGTATTACACGTCTCATCGTTCCGATTCTTTAAGCCTCCAAGAATTTCTGACAGATCACTTACCTTTATTGGATCGCCATAATCTTTCCATGCCATTCCTGTGTAGCGCCATCCGAGAGAGTTCCGAGAAGCTCTCACGGATGTTGAAATCGCAGAGAGGCGAGACTTCAAAGAACGCCATTCGATTCTTAGCCGCGTAAGCCTCCGCATCTCGTTCACCCACTTGCCTTTTGAAAGCCAAATGCAGACGATTGCCAACTAGTACTTTCGGTACGCCAGGTGCGTGCTGTAAGGTGAAAAAACATTTTTACAAACTGTCAGAACGGACCAATAACCGGATAAAATCTTAGATCGTCGCTGACCTCTTCAACCTCCTTCAGCCACCTATCGATGCCGTCAAAAGACCATTTATTGGTAATGTCGTATACCAAGAGTATACCTTGAGCACCCCTGGAGTAAGACCGAATGATTGTGCAGAATCTACCCTGGCCCGACGTATCCCATAATTGTAGCTTTACTCGTTTCCCATCTAGCAGGATAGTGGTAGTCTTGTAAGCTGAAAGGATAATAAACGATCAGCTCTAAGTACCTCAAGTAAAACAATCTCGAGAAAAAGAGAATTATAGGGAGACACAGCCGTTACGCGATTACAAGTTTCAATCCAACGTTTTATACTTTTATGACTTCCACGGATATTTTCTTTAAAAATGTTGAAAGGTTTGCGAATTACCACCGTGTCTTGATACATCATTACCGCCAATGTTTCGCGAACAATGCAGTTCTCTTCATCTCAGAGCGAGGAATAACCTGATATTCATTTGCGGGAATGACCCGCAAACTTCTTAACATTTTTGTATAATGTTTTGTTACATATATCGAAGAGAGGTCGGTGACATCGGCAGACACTCTGAAGTATCGTACCGCTGCCGCTGCAGAACGGCGACTCCGCGGCGCCGTCCTCGAGGCCGCTCAAGATCTCTTGCTTGCCGACGTCGCTGTCGCCCACCAGCAGGAACTTGAGCAGGTAGTCGTACTGCTTCTCCTGACGAGGCTTCGCCGTGCTGGCCTCACCCGCAGCCATAATATCCGCCTGTCGCAGACCCTGAGCATACTGCAGGCGAGCCACGGGGCGATCAAGCTCGCCCTGCCGCTGTCACGCTTCCTCCCGTGTTCGCGGCACGCGGACGGATCCTCCTCCTCCTCCTTCACCACCGCCACCTCGACGGCGACCTCGTCGGGCACCCCGCCGGTGAAAGCTATCGCATCGTACCGCGATGCACAGGAACGTCGCGTCGACACTCTCATGGATCACGGTCGCGTCGTTCGCGGCCACTCTCTTTACGCGACCGGGACACGGACCCCGACAACGCGGACACGTATCATAACAAAGCGAAACGAAACGGCTACGCGGGCACTCTCTCTCGACGCGCTTTCCCCGCTGTTGTCGCGCTTATCCCCCGCCCGCACCGCGCTGATCCCTCGCGTGACACCGCGCAATGCCGCGCAACGAGGTTGCGCGCTGTCGCGAGATCCGCGAAGGTCGGGTGCGTTCGTGATCGCGCGGGCCGCGGGTGTCGTCGCGATCCTCGGGTGCATTTTCAACAGTTTCCAACATCTTTGATTGGTCAATTAATGGCTAGAGTCCTATAATCAGAGAAGCGCCAGGTTCGAACAGTTTTTGATTGGCTCTCAGAGTCACGTGGTTTTTCCGCCATCCTATAGCCATTGCCAGCTGACTAGAGTCAGCTGACACACCGCTCGCGGTCGCAGTCATGCAATCGCTTAGGGTGCGTTTCCACTGAGCGCGTCACGCGTCGCGTCAACCGTAGTTAACCAATCAAAAC
>NJRQ01000214.1:323641-352300 GCA_003063805.1 Aphaenogaster ashmeadi | reverse complement strand
GTAAAAAAAGTGTGCGAAAAATACTTGCGAATGTGCAGCGGTGCGCAGTGCTTCATTCGCGCTCGTCAGTCCGACGATTCCAGTCATGCATCGCGAGATAATACGACTTTTCGCGTATCGTCTCTCCGTGTTCCTCCTGCCGGCGTGCTTTATTGCTACGATAAAGGGTGGATCAATATTTCAGTGCACGTACGCGGCTTCTATGCGCTCATTCCCGCGCATATCTATGCCGGCCGAGTTGGCTTCGCCTCTTTTCTGGTGTCATCAGACGGTACATAGAATAAAGCCCAAGTTGTGAAAAGGTGATCGGGTGGCGGCTGGCGATCTGACGTTCTAATAGATCGCGAATGATTTGCCTCCGCTGGCAGCGTCGTGACCCTCGCGAATTGACTCCCCAGCTGTGCAGCCACATTTTCTTGTCATAACTCTTCAGAATGTAAAACGGAAGTTGTTGTTTCGAGTAACATTCGTTCGAAATGGAAGCGGCCGTCTTTCCGACGTTTTATTCAATAAATGGGCAACTCGCGTAATTATTTGACGACTCGTAGCATCGGACAATTTGCGCGTTGCATAAATAAAATAGTTGCACGGGGTCAGTGCGCTCCCTCGTCCGCGTGACCTATCAGCGAATAATTTGGCTGTTCGTCCTATAATGACGCCATTAATAATGCACCGCGTCGCGATCGGGGCGCGCTCGATAATGATTAGAATATACGAGACGTCTCGTATTCACGAACGGAAATTCTAGTTCATTATAAAGATATTCAGGGCGTGAAAATATATATGCGTGATATGCATATACATATATATATATATATATATATATATATATATATACAGCCATGGACAAAATTATTAGGCACTCTTGTTTTTTCTTTTTTCTATTTAACTATTTCTTCCAATTTACTTAAAAATTGGAAAGAATAATTAAATGAGTAGGGTGCCTAATAATTTTGTCCATGGCTGTATATATATATATATATATATATATATATATATATATATATATATATAAAAGGTAAACGTCCTACTGTGATCGGACATGAACCTATATCCGGACACTTACACAAAAACTTATGATTATTAATCTCAAATGCTTTTTTTTATTATAATTTTTGTTTTTATTAAAATTTAATTATAATCTTTAAACATTTAAAGATTACATAGAAGCATTTGAGATTAATAATAATAAGTTTTTGTGTAAGTGTCCGGATATAGGTTCATGTCCGGCCGCACATTGGGACGTTTACCTTATATACTGTATTTTATTTAAAAAATTGCAGACAGATAAAAGTACGAATTCTGCGTCTTGCATAACTTTGTTATGCTGCCAATAATAATCGCAATTTGGTTGTTTAGCCATGTAGGCCGGTTTCGCGTGTTTCTAAAAAAAAAGTATGAACCGCGCGTTTCGCCCGACCGATCGAATATCGCGGCCGAATGATTTCCGGCGGCTCCGATATTTATCCGCTCTACTGCGACGTCGATTGTCCGTGGAAACGCGCAGCTCCTGCGCGAGTTATTGCCGGGTCAGTCATCCGAGACGGACACACGCGAGTTTCGGAACAAACAGACGATAATAATTCAATTTCCTGAATTTCTGCGAAGTCCTCGACCCGCGAACGGTGTTCAGCCGCCCTCTTCCTTTTCACTCGAAGTAACAGATCGGTCGGATCAGAAATCAATACAGTTCTATACGGAGACAACGGAGCAATTTTATAGCTATGCGATTGATACATCGGGAAAAATCTGATAAAGAGGGAAAAGCGTATATGAAGCGTATTTAAATTACTCCGGGAAATAAATTTTACGTTCAAAGCCCGCGAGATTATTTCGCTATTTTCGTGACGATCCGATTAAATTCGACTAAAGGCATTGGCATCGCGTTAAATATACGGAAAATCAGACGCAAATTGATATAAAAGCGTATGGTAATATTTGCAAAGGCATATTACCATCTTGACCGTCGAGCCGTTCGGCGTGAGTCACCATATTGTTCGCAGAATTTATGCTCGAAGTTTCATCGGTCAAGACTTGGCTAAATCTGTGCGACGACCCTTAGTGTGCACCGGTGTGCACTAACGCAGCCAAGCAGCGAATTCGCAATAAATCTTATCGAACTCGGAAGCAGGCTTCGTAGAAAGTGCGAGAAAAATTATAAACGAGATTTCTGCGACTTGGCCCTACTAATATAAGTTACATATAAACATTTCCGAGAAATTCCAGAAATATAATTACGCGTTTAGCAAGGAAGCAGAATATGTAACAACGTTTTCGTTAATCGATCTATTAATACATCTATCCTACTGCACGCCGTAGAGAGAAAGAGAGAGCGGTTAGAAAGAATATAAAAAAATTAAATGATATCCAACGGGATCAAAACCGTCTGATTCGTTAATCTTATTTAACGCGCCTGTCGCAACTTCGTAATCAACGGTCTGCGATAACGTGCTTTGTCTCGCATCGAGAAATTATATTTCTAGCGACATAACGCGTGATAACAGCGCACAATGTCGGGATGACCGATGTCGGTATCAAATTGATAAGTGAAGCGGAGTTATACGCTTCGCTCGCGTCACTGATTAAGACCTTTCACAATAATTCCTTTTCCAATACGCGACACCACCGCTCGTCTCAAATCCGGTTATATCTGGAAAAGTTCGATACGTAACGAAATAAAATGAAAAAATTCCCGATTGTAACGCGTATCCTTCACATATTTCCTTGACGAGTTTACAGCCGATTTTCTTGAACGTATCTTGTTAAATAAATAACATTGTTTCATAATTGCAGCTTACAGTATTTATCAAAGAATGCTGACAATTTTTTAAACCGAACAGATTAGGCAGTGTAACTTTCTAGCACAGAATTTGTCCGCGAGAAAGCGGTGTTTTTCCTGAAATGCATATGTATAGTAAAAAAAATATTGCTTATGCATATTCATAGATATATCTATGCATATTTATTGTGCTCTTTGTTTCTTTTTGGTCTGCAGATATGCACTTCGCACATTGATTGTGTTGGTTTTTGATTTCACCATCTATAAATTCAAATCCAATTGCTGACGAAAATAAAACCTTTCGAATTTTTTGTACATTACCAAATCAATACGTGTGCATGTGAGTTTACTATGTATCTACTAAAAAAAATTAAAACACAAAATGTTAGAGTAAATTTTTGTGCGTATCTGCGAAAACGCCAGCTAAATTGATCAGAACTATGTTAAGCACGATATTAATTTTTAAATTCTCCGATAAACATTTTCAATCATATAAACTATTCAAAAATTGGACAACACTCCGATCAATGCCGTAAACTGCAATTTATATTTAATATGTTATTTATATGCAGTATATTTTTTATTAAGCCATATAAAGATCGGAAAACGACGACGTTCCGCGGACTCTTTCGTTTGAACGCTTTCATAACTTTACGAGCGCTTTCATAACTTTACTCAAACTCGAATGAAACACAGCAGTGGCGATTGACCGTGCTAACTCGTACCATCGTCAAAAGTCGTCCCGTCCGAACGGGCTTCCACGAGGGCGGAGGGCCGGAAGATATTCATCGGAAAGCGGGAATTCTGATCGCGCACGAGCGTGGAAAGGGCGCATCCCCTTTAAGGGGCCCTTAGGGGAAAGTATAGTGCTTTCGCGGCTTTAACTTAGCAGCGGCGAGTCGTTGACTTGTTGAGTGGTTCATGTCAACGTGACCGGGTCAGAGCGCAGTCCGATATTTGCCGGAACAACCAACACGCCACCGACCGATGCGAGACGATGGGACGGGTCGGGACCGAACGCGACGCGCCGTCGACTACCATCGACCTTATACGCCATCAGGATCGCGATACGTCGGTCGCACGCCCAGCGTGAAATCCTGTCAGCGCATTAGAATGTGCAGCCAGGCTGTGCCAAGCGCACATCTCCGTTACATCTCGATAACGTCCGTGTGCAGGATAAGAATTCTGGATTGATGCTCTGCGGAAATCGCCCGGCTTTTCGCGAAAGATCTTTTTAATTCGATTCGATCCTGGCGCTAAACCATTCGCTTCAGAAGATATTTCTTATTCTGTAGGATGTACTAGATCAGTTTGTAAGAATTTATGTTCGTTCATTACACAAGTGCGTTTCTCGTGGTCGATTTTTGACACAGA
This sequence comes from Aphaenogaster ashmeadi, assembly GCA_003063805.1. Taxonomy (NCBI): domain Eukaryota; kingdom Metazoa; phylum Arthropoda; class Insecta; order Hymenoptera; family Formicidae; genus Aphaenogaster; species Aphaenogaster ashmeadi. The sequence goes on along the minus strand of NJRQ01000214.1, from coordinate 348,147 downwards.
AAGAATAAAAACATTACCGACCAAATTGTGACGAATTATTGACTACTATTGGCTATTGAAAAGATGTATGTTGTTAATTAAACAATAAGTTGCATTTTATTTATCTTGTTTCAAATTTTACAAGTTGTAGATTAATCTAATAATAAAAAAAGAAAAGAGAAAAGAATTTTTAATATTATTATACTAATTACGAAACTTTATACAATGTGAAATTTAGAGGCTTTTATTTTTTAGTTAGAATAATGACTTGTTACAAACACTGTTGTATTAGTAACTAAAAGGATTATGAAAGTTTCTCATGATTACAGGAGAGCTCGCAATTGTAGAATTTATTCTTTTTTTCCTACGTTGTTACGTTTCTACGTAGGTACAGTACCCTTAAAAAAAGCTTTTCCGTGTCTCTCTCTTCCGTAATATCCACATTTTCGGAATTATGAGATCTTGCAATTGGGATTTACACCTTGGTTCTCACGTAAAAAAAAACTGTTGTATTATGTCACAAAAGAGAAATGCTTACTTTAGAACAACAGTAAATATGAATAAATATAATGCACTGCAAGTGATTTTAAAGAAACGGTTGCAAATTATAATTAAAAATATCCATGTACGATTCTCTTAAGATCATATATCAAATAGCTTTTATTAATAGAAATTCACAACCGAGCAATTTAAACTCATTCAATCAATTCGCTAGATCCGAAAATAAAACGAAGCACGTCTCGATCTCATGTCCATCATTATGTCGATTTACGATTCATCTAAAAACAAGACGAAGTATCCAGTTGAGTGCATCAGTTCGAATTGTGATCATCGATAACGCAAGTCCGATGCAATTGCCGTTATTATTGGACGCTCATAAATCAGACTATTTCGAGTTGCACTAATCTAAGGAGAGGAGATTCGGGGATAGGAAGGGGAGAGTTTTTATATTACTGTGATCGTTCGCCTCAGGCGTTTCTCCGAGTCTTTTTTTACCGAGAAATCGAAACTAATGCGAACGTTATCATTTATCGTTCCTACCGTTGAACGACTATAAAAAGATGATTGCAAAAAATTGTCCTAAGAAATGGCTGCATGGACTTTACGTCTCTTGGACGGAACGTCTTCAACCCGATTGTACAACTGTGTGTTACGGACGACGTGAAACAAACGAGAGAGAAAGGAGTCAAGTCGAGATATATATATATATATATATATATATATATATATGTATATATATTTCTTGACTTGATCTTTATATATCGAAAGTGGCGATTGACGTTATTCCTTTTCGAATAATGCACACGAATTTTATACCTTTTCCATGGGGGCTCGACTTTCCATAGTGGCGTCGGCGCCTTTTGTACGTTTCGCTTTTATCACGCACTTACACGTACACACAGACGCGACATACATCCATATACACCCACACGCATACACGGACATACTTTACGTGTGTCATGCCGAAAATGCATTTCCCGCGGCGCTCGCGATGCAATCAGAAGTGGCTTGGCTTTGTGTAAGATAAGCGAGCATAAGTGCGTATGTGCGGCGCATAATATCATTTTACTTCCTTAATAAGTTTGACTACGCCGTGTTGCCACTATCTTATCCTTCCAAGGTAGAAGAACAATATAATATAATTATACGTGAAGATATTGCCAGCACGTGTACAAGGTGATTTGAAATTAAACCGTCGAGCTTTATGGTTGCGTTCTTCAACAAATTTGGAATTAATTTTTTCTCGGCAAAAATATCGACACATCACATTTTAATATGAATTCTAAGTTAACGAAGTACTTCTTAAGTAAATTAAACTAAAATTGAATGATCGTGAAAGAATTGATATTTAAACAAACTTTCAAAAGGAAATCAACTTCAAATTTGTCGAAGAATGCGCCAGTCAAGTATAACGATATAATTTAAGATCACCTTGTATACACTTACCTCCATCAACTTTATGCGCGAAGAAGAGAGCTAAAGCGTTCGCTAAAAAAAGGAGAATCTTTTACATACTGAGTTTAATCTCGTAGTCTTTCAGTAAGTTTTGTTGTACAGTAAGTTCTGTGATACTTTCCCGCGGAAGACTGCGACGCGGCGGAAAGATTAAAAAAGGATGCATCGCGCCGCGGTTGCAGCCAAGCGTTGTACATGCAGTTCACACACTCACACGTACACGCACACGTTCGCACGTATATATTCCGCAAAGTACACGGAATCTCATACTCACCTACGCTCGGTGTACACACGTACAGGCTGTTCCGAAACTGCCAGGCACCTTAAAGCCACACGCGTACCTCCGCGTCATTCTCTAAATCTGACATTTTTGCGTGTGGGTCAAACTGCAGAACACAATGGACATCCGGAATATTGCTCGCGAAAGAGATACGTGCATCTAAACGAGCACTTAAACGGAACGATCGGACCTCGTTAGAAGCGAAAAGTTAGTTAGCGTCTATTATTAGAAGGCGTCGCATTTTAGAGATGTTCGCATATTTCTTTCTTAGATGCTCCACCGCGCGAAAGTTTCGGACCATCCCGTAGAGAAGCAGTTTACTCAACACTACACGATCCATTTACACTGTCCCAAACATAAATATGTATGTTTATATTATTGTTGGGTGTATGTAAGTGTGCGTTATGCGATAGTAAAAGCCAAGTACCGCAAGCTCGATGTGTTGTTGCGCGTAGGAAAGCGTTAATGTGCTTGCGCGCTAGGAAAGCTTTCTGTCTCTAGAAGGGCTGCAAGTGTGAATGTAACGCAACAAGAGGGGCAATAAACGTGTCGCTCGGGACACGGCAGGTGTGAAGAAAGCGTCCTTTACGCCATCATCGCGGCGTTAACGGCTTAACGATTTAATAGCCCGGATTTATCACCGAGATTTAGAGAAAGGACTGGACTGCCAATTTCCGTTTACCACCAAACGTCCAATTTACTGTCTGAATTTACACCTATTACTATTACGCCGCAGTCGACGATAATTATAGGACGGCGAACACACATGGGACACGCGAGATAGTATTCATTATTATATATGTACAAGGGACGTCATTATTTCCATCAGAATCAGTTATCGCCTCATTTTTAACTAATAAATATTATATTTTTAATCTTTTAGGGCCTGCGAAATTAGGTCACATCTCTCCCATGTCATCTTTTCTTATTTTCAATTAAAAATATAACTGACTTCAGTTGCAAGAAATATCTACTCGAAATAAAATCTAACAAGATAGATATAAACTGATATGTGTCTAATATACAATATATAGAAATATAAGCTATTTTCAGTCGGGCTGGATCTCTTTTGCCTAATAATATTTTATTGAAGCACAGTCTTTTTCAGCTAAAGCTGGAAATAGTAATATCAAGTTAGATTAAATTGATGATCAATTTAATAATAATGATACTAATAAGGTTTTAAATTGATATTCCCCGTCCGCTAAAAGAGTCGCGCGGGATACTGATTAAAAGATGCCACGTTTACGCATACGGTTTAGGAAAATATGAGAGAGAACGGTGTTAAAATTCAGAGTAAAGTAGGTAAGTTTGGCGTTAAAGGTGCCACATAAATATGTATACTAGAGAGCGTATCAATTTGAGCTCCAACGATATCGTTAGAGAAAAACGTTTGAGTCGATAAAGAGGCTACTGTTTTCCGTCGCCCCAAAGGAGCGCCTCGATTTTACGGGTAGATCGTCACGATCAAAGCGACAGAATTCCGTAAAAGTTGCTATGTAGTTTCATAGTTTTTCCTACCGAATGGCGAGGGCCAAAGTAACATGTTATTCACACAGTAGTTCTTCCATCCAGGTCTACGAAAATTCTGTTTGCCCTGTCCCTCAGGATACAATCTCTTCAATTTTTAAGTAACTCTCTTGAGTGGATGGAGGACGTAATAATGTCATGAAATTATTAGGGGTATCAAAAATTCGATGGGACTGACGATGGAGGAATATTTGATAGTTCCCAATCGTAGAAACGACCTTCATAAAAATGATAAGTGACATATGAGAAAATTATTAAAATTTAATGTATCATTATTACATTATGTTTATAATTAGATGTTTTTAAATACAATCTCTTAAATCGGTTTATCTTCCTTATTTTGTTATTGATAGCAGAGATAGAGAAAATATCGGGCGGAAAAGTCATAACTCGAACAAATAAAACGGAAGTAAGAAACATTCCGATAATCGTGCACTTCATGCTAACGTGCCGTGCACGCTGGAAATGCAGCGGTCTGTCAACGAGTCGAGTTCGGCGGGGTGTGAAAAATTGCGAGGGTTTTCAGCTCTACTTCTACTTCCGCATCCGCCGGCCCGGGGCCCCCGGTTTTTCCCACCCCGAATTGGACTCGTGATCTTTCTTTTCCTCGCGGAAAATAGGTCGCGGTTCGCATCGTGCTGGAACTCGGTTAAGCGGCGAGCGCCGCGCATTGCACCTCGCGTCATGATTTATGCACGCCCGGTGTTTCCGGTGTACGTGTATCCTTTGTATTAAGGCGTTGCCTTGGATACTTTGGAGCAATCATAACGAGATTTATCATTGTTAAAGTATCACTTCCACTTAAATAACGACGACGTCTCGGGGACGTCTCCAACCGATCCGTGGCTCTTACGTGGTTTCCATTTTACGTTCAAGTCGTCTGCAACGGTTAAAGCCTTCTGGAGATTTTATTGCGTACCTGCGTACATTTCGCGGCAAAGTGGCACTCTTGCCTGTTTAATGTCGGCTTAGCTAAGCAACCATGCGTCGTCCGGAAGTACTTTGTGTTTCGCGGTTTATAGCTATAGTCTGTAAAACAACGACTGGACGTTTTATCGCGCAATTGGAGCGTGACCGATGGACACTGGGAAATCGTAGTTTATTCTCTCGGAAATTAGATACCAAGATTTTTTCTAAATGATGGAAAAAAAAGTTTCTTTAAAATTATATAAACGGTCAGCCAAAATTTCTTTGTGTCATTATAGTGCTGTAACGCCGTAAAAAATTTTAAAAGAAATAATCAAAGTATAAACTGATTAAGTGCGCTTAAATTAGAAAATAATTATCTTTTTTATTTTTAAACGTTACATACAATCCGAAATTTTTAATCACTTCAAACTGATAAGTTTTCAACCACAATATTGGAATAATTATTAGTTTTCTGAGTTTAACATCAAGTATCAGTAATTCCGAGGAAATGTCCGATTTCCTGGACCTCCTATATAATATCGTAATTTTTTTTTCTTGCATTGTATATATATTCCACGAGCTGTAAAAACGTGATCTTCTCGTTTTGCAAATATTACATCTGGAACCTCCTGGAAATGGAACTCGGAAACCGCGGTAAAGGAAAGTCATACCGGCCGAGTGAAAACAAGATTTTGGTTTTTTTTTTGTTAAAATGCGAGTGCAACAGATTGAATATTATGGAAACGCGAGAATAATTTCGCGCGCGCTTTTGTTTGGTCGAGAAACTTTCGAGCTAAGAAATCTGACTGGAAATCAGCTAACTCGTTAGCAAGTTCGCTGATGTCTACGAAAAAAGTTTCGTCCGGTTGTTGGTGGAATAGTTCCATCTTTTCGAAAGAATTCTATTCGAAAGAACTCGTTTTCACAACGAATTAAGTCACTTTCTCGTTTTTCTTCAGAAACAACAAAGAAATGTATCTCTGATATTGCGTTATCCGTACACATTTATCAGAAAACAACTTCGGAAAATTTCTTGGAAAAGATCTCTTCGTGTATCTGCACAATTCCCTTTAATATGTTTATCCGTATCTTAGAAACGCGTCTTCTTTCTCGCACAATCTTCACGTTATTACTGCGCGGAAAGAACGGGCGGAATAACGAAATTGTCCAGAAGCCGATCGCTTAAATTGATACTCCAGAATAACAGACGTTTGTTGCGCGCCACGCTTGAGAAGAAAGAAAAGTGATTGATATTGTGAGACCCGCGGTCGGGGTTGCCTAACGAAGATTATGCATACATACATAACAAGAGCAGAGAGGGAGACAGCCGAGACAAGCTCGGTCCGCAAGCTCGGTCTGCAAGCTCACTCCACACGAATTTCCCACAATCTCGGGACCGCACGGGTGCAGGTGCTTCCGATCTAATCTGATTCGCACACGGGCCCTCGTTCGGGTCGCCGACCCACCTAGCACAATTAGGCGAACTATAGAAACGTGCATCCGTCGAAGCTACGGCTTAGTGCCTCGCAGATAAAGCCAACCCCGATTCTCCACGGACTACGTGCTGTGCTCGACGGTGCGCCTCGCCGCGTTATCTCCCTCGAGGACGACGTTTAAGTGTCGCTCGGGGAAAATTGCCAGGAAAAAAGACTATATGTGATAAACGAGAATCTTCTCAGAACGGGAGAAATTTATCAGAACAAGAACCGAACACTTTCCGCACATGCGATTCAGCTTCCTATATTAATAATAAATGTCAATATTGTACACGGAAAGAATGGTTTTGCTGAAATATCTAAAAATTTGGCTAGATAGAAATCTGAAAATAATTTTGTTGGGCCATCAAAATAATTATGTAGGACGCCCAAAATAGTTGCTGCAATATCAAAACTTTTGTAGCATTATTATAATGTTTGAGCGTCCCACGTAGTTACTTTTGATGGTCTAACAAAATTATTTTCAGATCTGTATCTAGCCAAATTTTGAGATACTTCAGCAAAACCGTTCTTTCCGTGTACAGGTGTTAATTATATTTGTATCACTATAACGTTTTAGAACAAAGAATTTTATTTTATCGCAGAATATTAATGTTGGTGGGATTTTTACTTGGAAACGAAAAATCTCTTAACTAGCATATGTTCTTTTTTATATTACTCGTTGTGTATTTGATTTATACATTTTATTGTATTTCATTATTTTCAAAGTAAGAACTTGTGTATTTTCTTCTACGAAAAACATATCTCAATCAATTTTTATCTCCCTTATTTCATATATGATATCTTTAAACTAATTTTTATAGAATTTAAATTACGTAATTGGCGAATAGAATATTTCAATCTTATACTCCCTCGACAGATTGAATGAACTTCTTATTGAAATGTTTAATTATTTCCGATCAGTTATCAAGAAACGCTATAGCGTCTTGCGCCAAGTATATTTTATTGATAAAGTACATTCTTTCGTGAGATGCTACAGCGTATCCTTCACAGGAATGAGAATGCTTTTCTGGGAATAAATCGTTATTCTTTTTAAATAAGTCAATGTTATCGAAAGATACAGATATTGGGGGAGAATATAGACTTTTCCGATTATAATGATATTACAGTGATGCAAATAAATGCAGTTGATGCCTAGATATAAATATATGCGTGCATTTTTCTTTTCGATTTATATTATTTAAATACGATGACATTCTCGTCATCGTCTTCTTTTTTACAAAATTTCAAGAATTTTAATACCATAATAAGCTATGAGCTTTTATATTGATTAAAAAATTGTTTCTATTAATTCCCTCCTATATAAAAACTTAGTTTTTTAACTAAATTTGTAAATCGCAAATTTTTCGACGCTCTACATGAGCAAATTGAATAAACATTTAATTAATTGAAAGTTCAACTAGTTAAAAGTTTTTTATTCTCGATCAGTCTAAAACTAAACTAATATGTACGTACAATGCTGTTTGAAAAAATATTGCAATAGCACAATTGAATTTTTGAATTAAGTAACGCGGGGATTGTAAATTTCAACGTTGCATTTCACTAAACATGTTGAATTGTTTCACTACCCTTCAATCAATTTATGATTGACAAAACGTCCCTGCGTAATGCTGATTGAGAAATTGTCATTACCAATTATCGAGACCACGTGAACAACATGAAAATTCAACGCGGATCCAATCAGGATAAGCACGTCTCTCACTATCGATGTAACTTCGTGGACTTGCTCGTGAGGATAACGAATAATAATGTTATTTGCAATCAAGCGCAATCAGCTCCGAGAGTTAATCCAATCTAGGACTAAAGCTAATCCATTCGGTCAATTTGCATTGCAACGGCTAGACTCCCGAAGTCTAGTCCGGTATTTTACAAGGTGACTCGCAAGTAATCGCAAGATATGTATTTAGATTTGTGCACGGATTGTATGCGTAAAAGCATGTAAGTAGAGACAGTTACTTGCGGGATATCATGCAAAATATGAGACAAGATTTTAAGACCGAATCCTTGTGTAATGCAAACGCATTCGAACATTATGTGTCTATAAATTCAACAAGAAATATTCAAATCGATTTCAGTCCGTAAAAATCAAGTTTGAAAATTTTCGACCACGTTTAGTCAACAAGAGAAACTCCAAAAATATTCTTGTCACTTTCAGTTAACAGATGCAAATTCAGGAGTATTCATTCGCAATCAATAAATGCAAATTCAAAGATATCGGTACCATTTTTAGTCGACTACGTCAGAGCTCAAAATATCTTAATTATTTTTAATTTGACAATAAAACCGTAGAAAAGTTCAATCATTTTTAAGAAAGTTATCACTTTCAGTGACAACGTCAAATTCAAGAATATTCCACTTGCTTTTAGCATCGCTAAAAGTCTGAAGTTTCGACTATTCGAAAAGCGTATATATATCCCGTTGTATTCAATCGATGCGTGATGATGCTGCTTTTATCGGAAAAACATGGCGCCTGTTACTGATCGAGTCGTTATCTTCTATCCTCGATAGAAGACCGATGACGAGCGTTTAGCATCCGCGAGAGTTTTCCGCAACGTAAAATGTGGGTCGCTCGATAATTGCCAACGATCGGGCGACGCTATTCCAACGTGGAATTCATTAGCCCGATTTATCTCGATCTCCTGCTTCTCCGGGGTGCTATTTCCGGTAAAGCCACTTCCCCCTTGCGCGATGATACACGAGCAACGTTCTCGATTGCATAAACGAGAGATCACGGGCTTGATGGGCGTGAGAAACGGAAACGAAATTTACAGGTAACCCACGAAGACGTTTAAGAGAAATCTTTAAAGCTAGTTGCATCAAGATTACTCACAGCTAGCTTTAGTTAATTATATTTGCCTTCTCTGTTATGTTGTAAATGACATTATCATCCAAAAAGAAACAGCGAGTCGTTGAACCAGGCTTATTTAATCTTCTGGTACTATCCATTTCGATGTAACTACTATATATGTTACAAAACATTTTTGAAATTTTAGAAATGGCTTTTCAGTTTTCTCTCACATATTCTTCTTTGCGTTTACATTATCATTCCTCGTGTGGCAATTCTCAAATGGTGGAAAATTTATTTAAGTGATTGCATCATAATGAGAGAAAGCAGGATGAACATGCAGCAACATTGTTCCGTGTGGACATATCGTCTTCCCGCGCCGAGTTTATTTTTTTCTCATCCTTCTCATTAAGTTCTTCCATTTTAGTACTTGTCAGTGTCAACGTCAGCTGCACGGCGAAGCTTTTTCAGAAGCTAATCCTCGGCGACTTATTTGAAGACGTGGTAATTTTTCTTATCTTTTCGCTCAATATTGCCTTTCCTTTACCACGTGTTTACAAAAGATGAACATCGATAGAGTATATTAATTGCTTTTTAAGTACAAATATATTAATGTGATTTTAATATTTATTATAATTTAATACGAAAATTTATTGTTTTTTATGAATCGCTTGACGAATGAATGCGTTAAAATAGCGCATAAACTCAATTATCAGTCACATTGATTCCGTGATCGATATTTTTAAAACGTATATGAAGACAATGGAATTTTAGCTTCATACAAATGTTCCCAATGGTCCAACTATTGCCGCTTTTGTATTTCATTTCAAACGTGAAACGTGTCTTCTCATGAAATTTGATCGATCTGTCGAGTTTGTCAAAACTTGGAGATCAACGTTGATGAGATCTTGCCTGATATCCAATAACGATTTTTTTCGTTGCTCGATAATAATAAATCTTTCTCTCGTTCGCCACGATAACTATCGCGACAAGATAAATGAATCGTGTTTGCAACGACGAAAAAATCGTATTTGTGTGCGAGTAATTCAACTGTCGTTTCGTACTCAACAAAGAATTGCTTTTATTTGCTTAAAAGACCACACTTTTATTTTAAAAAATAGGAAAATTAAATATTGCATAAAGAAATTCTGGTTAAAATTTGGTAGCACAATACCATTTTATACACATTTCTGGAAACGTTCATTTATTTTCTGCGCTTCATGCCCGCGGATTAAATCAGAACTGGAAAGGTTCGTATTTTGGGTCGCCTGTGCAGCCAAACGAAAGCACAAAACGCAGTTATGAAAGCTCGAGTTCACGCTTGCAGAAACGGGGGCGTTTGCCGGATGGTATTATGCAAACTATGATTTCATTCGGTTGCAAACACGTGGAATTTATGCGCCGGCTAATATCATGCAAACCACTTTGCACGGCCTGTGCGTCGTCCACTCAAGAGACTCCCGTGCGAATGTCGCGAAAGTTGCGCAGCTGTTGGATTTTTCAGAATGTCGTCAACTTTTGTATGCTGTGCCCTTTGCTAGAGACATGTAGCATCAGCAACTTTTGCAAGAGAATGGAAACATTGAGAATATAAGTGGAGCACATTATGAAAGAGAGCATGGGCTTAGGATTATAAAATAAATTTCTTGGCCTAAAAATACGTTTAAGTTATAATATTTAAATATTCGAGTATGTGAAGCTTAAAGACAAATAATTAATATGCAGATGCTTTGATTTTGTATATATTATTTTTAAGAAATTGGATCTACTTTATTTGTATTTTTAACGCTTGAAGGGTTTGCGTTTTCTAAGATTAACGTAATATTCAAGATTGTAAACAAAGAATAAAACACGAAATTAAGTCTGTTTAGAATGAAGTACGTTTGTTCTAGGTAAAAGCTCTTTCCTCGTAAAATGAGAATTTCACAAATCTCGAGTTTCACTTTGCAAATCTCGCAAATCTCGCGATTATTCATCTCACACCGTGGCCGTTCCGTTCCTTCGCGATTCTTTCTTTCAATTACTCATCGTGCGGCCAACTTTCGGAGATAATTAAAGATCTCCGTTGTCCGAGTCTCTCGATGGAGCACGCAAGAAAGAGAGACAAGGACGAAGCGATTTAAAAAAAAGTACGACAATCGCCGCATCCATCATCCGTTGGCCGCAATTCATCATACGCCGTTCCGCAAGCGCCGTACCGATAGCTAATGACAAAAAATCACTGTCCCACGAAATCGATTCGTCCGTCCATCGTAACTTCTTCGTCGACGTCAAGTGTGCCGACAAAAAGTTACGGGCCCGAAGAAACGCAATTAGTCGACTCGACGTGGACGCATCGAAATTACTTGGTCCGCATTCCTTCCGTTTAAATGGTGACACGGAGCAAAAGGAAAAAGAACGGACAGAAATACGAGAACTTGAGTAAGGGCGCAACTGCAGTCTCTCACAATGTTATTGGCCCTGTCACGGTGTAGAGCTTTTTACTAAAGAAAAAATATTTTAAGAACGCGGCGTACACTTTCGTCCAAATATTTGCCGACGTTCATCTCTATGTCGGATCGTCGATTGCAGAGAAAGGTAGGAAAGACAGGCAAAAGTATGAAAAAGGTTGCTGTTACTTTCTATAAGGTTTTATCGATCTCGATACAAAAAAGAGAGAAGCTTCTATGAAAAAAAGAGAAGAGGATTCCTCGCAAATAACGAATTTTTTTTAATATCGAGACCAGCGCACAGTCCTATTATCTATTTACCTATCGCGTATCTGTTATATTCGCTATGCCATAAATTTCTCTGTTCTCAATTGTGAAAGTGCTTGCGATTAAAGTGCATTGCGATACGGGCGCATCGGTCGGGCGGAACGCACGCGAGGAAAAACCGGCGAGTATTTTAGAATGTTAAGTGGCTGTGCACTCGCTCGCACGGCCACAAAGTGCAATTTACCACCCACGATGCGAGAGCCCGCGCACTCTTCATTGCGAATACAGCACCCCGTACCGCCTTTCGCCGTCATCCCCCTGGCATATCTACCTCGCCGTGTCTAGACGCCGTAAGCTCGGCTATCTAAACCGCCTCATCGAATCACCCTTTCAGCCCACCCTCCATCACATCAAGCTCGCCTCTATCGCATCAAAAGATCAACACTAATCTTTCGATCAGCAAAGCTCCTGTTCTCGAGGTTCGTGCGCCGTGTGAGAGGTCGATTTTCGCGAAGCGATGAATTCAATATACATACCTATATCGCGGAAGCTTTCCAAGTTTGCAAAATTTCGCCCTGTTTGAAGGCCAAAAGAGACGAAAACAGAACGGTGTTTTCGTTTCCTCCGGCGTATGTAGGTGAAGTTAAAATTGTTTTCACGATCGATTATATGCGACATAACAAAAGCAATAGGCGACGATGCAATAAATGGAACGCGTGAAACTACCCCGCGGCTATCTCATTGTCAGTAAAACAATCTCTCGATGTACGACAATCACGAGTCAGCTGTCTCAGGGGCGATCCTTCCGCGCAAGGATTCGCACACGGTATCATTATCTCTTCCTCCATCAATGTCAATAAAGGCGCGTCATTATTTCTGCGAGTATTCTTTAACATCCGCGTCAGTCTTTCGACATTTACGACGAAGATTATGTGAGAGCGCTTTGGCTTTTTTTTATATCAGCCGCGAAGTGCATTGCCAGCGGGCATTCGGAAACATTCTCGATCTCAATGCGATCAAAAGGAGAAACGTCAATTGCGTCTCATTTGACCGATGTTACAGCGTCCTAGCCATTTGTACCAGTCGATGCCTTTCCGAGCTTGCTGCTTTGAGAGATTCTTCCGGCGATATTCATCATTGCTTAAAAAGTACGCGCGTCTCGCGTTCTTTGTAACTTTCGTCCCCGTCTGTTCTTCTTCCTAACTCGCGGAGAAACGTTCACAAATCATCAGACTCCTATCGGGCTTCTGTCTCCCTTTGTACGTCAGTTAGTCTGAAACGAACATGAACGCAGTTTGGAAAAGTGCCACGCGGAACTCTTTTATTTACTTTTCGGAAAGTCCGAGAAAATACGAAGCTGCGAAGATAATACACATATCATTGTAATATAATGAAATTTTTCTTCGAAACATCTCTTTGTATTTTACACCGCGGATTTGAGAAATTTACAGTTTCTAATAAAAAGTGAAGTTGCACAAAAATATGCTCTTTATTTAAATAGGTATTTCAAGCAATTATTATAGTATATGTTAATTATATGTCACAAAATAATATATTAAATTAACTTGTATATAAAACATATTTTATTGAGAAAACGGTTTAAAAATGCTGAAGATAAATATGAGCTAGACACTAAATGAATGTACAGGAATATAATGATAAATTAATAATAATTGTAATAAAGTGATATCGCGGGAGAGAGAGTAGGTGCTATAAATTTTCTTCGTGGAACGGAAGAGTAAATTGGCGAGATAAATGCGGAACGGGTGAATCACACGTAACGATTACGAGACGTGCAAGATAACGCAATTTTTAGAGAAAAAGGATTGCGCGACGTGCTTCGACTGATAACGCATATTCTTTAAATTCCGCTTCCGTCCGGTTTCCCGCGAAATTAATGGCAGCCTGTCTACACTTCAAAGGATCTTTAGCGAAGTTCGCCAAGATCAGATGGTGCGGTACCCCATACACGCCGCCTTTAATTAATTCCATCTGCAGCACCTCGATTTCGCGTGAACCTAATTGAAATGTTATTCCGTAGCAGGTGCGAAGTACGCGCGTTCCCGAGTATAATTCTCGTTTTAGTAGAATTTCAAGCGATACATCTGCATAATAGGGTTCAAAGCCCTTGAATACGCTATCTACGTAGCGAGATGAAATCCTTTTTTCTCGACACGTTGCCAATTTTCGATCGACAACTTGTATTTTGTTCTCGCTAATTTCACGACGATTGAATTTAATCCCGGGATTCGAACTTCTTGTCGGAATGGACAATTATTAGATTTAAGTTGGAGAAGTGGGTCATCGGAAATCACATTACTCGAGTTTTTGTAATCGTTTAGCGTTTCACAATTTCATAAATCGATAAAGGACGGGAAAGATATGAGTTTGAGTAGTTTCCTTCGCAACTGTTTTCATCAAATATACTTGAAACTTTATTTTTAAGGACAAACGATACGTTGAAAAAAATGTGTAGGTAACAAAATTGCGCTCTCGACAAAATAGACGTACGTGATTTGTAATAGCGCGGCTCTCTCTGTCGTCGCAAAAGCCGAATGGCTCGTCAGATTTCGAGGCAATTCGGGGCGATTGCATTCTTCGGAACCGCGATCACCGGCGCTGCATCGAAATTGTTTGCCAGCTTTAATCTCGCCCCAGCAGCAGTGACAAAGTATCGTCCGCAAGTGCACCGTTACTCGAATCACCGGAGATGCGTCTGCCCGACGTATTTCACGGTAATACCACTGCAGCGAGCGATCGCCTGGGCCAATGGTTAGACACTTACGTAACATTAAAGCCGCCGCCGGCTTTAATCTTGCTGCATGTCGCTCGAATGGCTTCACAGAAGACAATGTTAGGAACTTACCGGCGGAATTATTCCCGATGAGGCAAACTGTTTCTGCATCAGGAAAGTTAGTTCGACAATGGTTGTTGTCGTGATCATAATCTACAGTAAACTTTACAATCGCAAAATGTACGTCTGTAAAAATTTAACCGTACAAATAAAAATTTCGCAAGATTAGAATAACTGATATATTACCTCTGAGAAGTACAAAGTATAAAATATTGTATGAAGAGACAGTTTATTAGAGATAGTCATGAATTCGCGATAGTATCTCCGGAAAAGAACAGTAATAACTATTATAAATTAGGAAGACTAACTTCAGATTTACGAGATTTAATTTCTCTTCTGGATAAGGAATTCCATCGATCCGTTTTTCTGAGTTATGCAAAACTTCTCCGGCAGTCTACGGGTCAAAAGTCACTGTCAACGGTTCTAAAAAACAATTGCACCGAAAATTCGCGGCTGAATGGAACTTCTCGTTAGCGTTAGGCGCATAGCTGCTGTTAGCCGTGAATTCACAAGTGAAACCGAGTCGGGTGCGCTAGTCTGGTTTCTTTCTTTGACTGCGTGTTCCTTTTACTCTGCAATGTGGTGCACACCTAGATATCGATATGTATATAAAGGCGATATTCCGCTGATCTAGTTGCTGCTCTAGAGTGTCCTGTTGTTGCGGACCACCACAGTCGACGCTCCGTTTTTTGATTCCTTGACAATTAGCTCCCTCTGCGCTTCTGCGAACACCAAGTGCATCTCAAGACAATGCACTGAAAGTTTATTTCAGAATTATTATTGTTCGTAATTAAGCAGTTAATCGCGAGCGTGCAGTTGTAAACCGAAGCCATAATAAATGATATATTCACTAAATTCCTTTCAAGATTGGAGAAAATATAATGGAGAAATATAGTAAAAGAATCTCTTTTATCTTGTTTATATGTTTTCATGTTCTAAGAGCTTCGCTAGTTCTCCGACTGCACGCTCGTACGTCAGAGATGAATTACGTGGGCATGGAGTTCGAACGTTTCAACGACGGCGAGCTTTCTACGCGCGCGAGCTTAATGCCAGCCGCTTTTTCTGTCACGTAGGTCGATCTAAGACACATGGACGAAAAATCGGGAAGCAACGTGGTGGACGTGGGAGTTGACCTGTCCGAATTCTACATGTCGGTAGAATGGGATATTTTAGAAGTGCCTGCAGTTCGGTAAGTATCCATTGCGCGTCCATTTTATTTGATCCTCAAAATACAGAATGTTAATACATTGCTATTTGTATTTTAGTAACATAAACGATATACAATAATTCTCTATATGTGCTGTTATAAGAAACAATTTCAATTTTATCTATTTATACGCGGCATTTGATAAAAATCTTAATATGAGGATTTGAATTTGAGATGTTATATGAATTGAATACGTCTCCGTCATTATCGTTTATCGCCTTGTATCAGAATTCGATATGAGATTTGCTATAAAATTCATCTATTTCCTCTGGATAAAAACTCAATCTAATCTCCGAGATCGTCAAATATAGCAGGGGCTCAAAGGGCGTATAGGATCGGCTCCTTTCTCTTTTCTTATGAAACGCTTCTTCGCATTCAATATGCTGGCCTAGCATAAGCGAACGGCTGCTTCCGGGCACGATTCGATTCCCGATATTCGGTGTGCCGCGATACAAAGAAGAATCGAATTCTGCTCCGGAAGCTGTAGTAGTAAAATGGATGTTTTCACAAACACTTGACTTGCCACTAGAGATGTTCAAGATATTCTAAAGTATCGATGCTTTAACGTTCGAACACTTTTGGCATCGGTATTGCGTCTTCCATATTACCTGGATACCGAAAATACCGATGTCACATTCGATTTAAACGTCCCTTTTGTCATGTATCAAGGACTGGAACCTTTGCGAGCAATTCCGATCTAACGAGTAGATAAAGTTAATCACAACGATGACTCTCGAGAGCGAATAGTATGTAGGGATGATAAAATTTAGGTCAGTCTTCACGAAATCGTTCAATTCGCAATTTTCGTATGTATTTAGGATCCGCTTTAATTTCGTGTAAAAAACCGAAGGTTCGAAAAATAAATGTAATTCAAATTTATTCACGACACAAGACATTACTGGCTCCGGTTTGAGACCATCGGCCTGAATAGAGGGGACAGAATGGGGGTAGTAGTCTGAACCGAGTTACCGACTTAGAGAGATCTTCGACGGAGTTATACGACCCCGCGAAACTTTCCTCATAAGTCTCGCTCACCGCCGACCCTACTTACTTAAAACGTACTTATTGTCGGGTACAAACGCTCCACTGCCCTGAATAGCGGAATTTTTACGTTCTTTGGGCAATTTTTTTTCTTTTCTTTTTACTTCATCGCCGTAATCCTACCGTGCCTCTGTACTCGGTCATCGATCCGGCGATTAACCGCAATGTCTCTTGCGTCTTTTCTTCTCGCAGGAACGAGAAGTTTTACACTTGCTGCGACGAGCCCTACTTGGACATCACGTTCAACATCACGATGAGGAGGAAAACCCTCTTCTACACAGTGAACATTATCATCCCCTGCATGGGGATATCGTTTCTCACGGTTCTCACATTTTACCTGCCCAGCGACAGCGGTGAAAAGGTAAGCTGGTACATTTTTCGCTGGTAAATAATGCATTCACACACTATCGCATTTTTATAAATACCACTAATTATCTTACTTTCAAATCTATAATAAATTTATTAGGCTAAAGGACATTTATTTTTAATTTTTCTTTTTTATTTCATGCTTTCTTTAATATATTTGTTAAAAAATCTTTTATAAAAACAACATCGTAAGATTTTCCTATCTAATTATATTAGCTCTTGTGTAAATTCTAATTTAATCGCAAATGTACAAGCATTCGAGAATTGTAAAGATTTTATGAAAGTTTATGCTAATAAACTGTCGTGTAGGAAGTTTATGCTAATAAACTGTCCTGTTTTCTGAAAATATTTTTAGAAATACACACATATAACAGCAGATAAACATATCTGAAAGAGAAAGAATAAGCGAGAGAGGGACAGAGCCGCGATTAATCCTTTTATTCTCGGAAGCCACCGCGGGGCGGACGTGCGTGAAATATGCGGCGAATTAGTTCTCTTCCGCGTGTCTGTCGGCCTCGTTATTTACTCTTATCTGTACGTAAGAGCTAGTAGGTGGCTACTTTTGGCTCGACGGCGCCGGCGATTTTTCATTTCCACCCCGGCTTCTACCCCCATCGACTTACCGCTATCCCGACTCGCGGCGTTTTCGCTTGCCTGAGAAGAGATCTTTTTCCACGCTGTCAATGTGTAACATGTAGTATCAAAAAGATTACTCCCATGCAGTACAAGTGTTCGAGGACATTTTTGAATATCTTTGCACGGAAAAAAAAATTTTTTAACTTGACTAAATCTTTCAACTAAATAAATTTTATTTAGTTGAAAGATTTAGTCAAGTTAACAAATTTCCGTGGCATATCCCTTCAATATTACTTGGATATTCCGTACGTTACTCGGAGATTCTGAATCCACTAGTATTTTTAATAATATTTTTAAAAAAGTCCACTCATATTTTTATTTATAATATTTTAATATTTTATTACATTTATTTATATATATAATATTTTTAGTTCCATTAATATTTTTAAATCCCTTTAACGTTTCTTGATATTTCTTAGCTGCGCGTTCTATCAAATATCTACTCCTCAGATCTTATTAGCTATTCTCTAAACATTCCTGGATATTTATTTGTGTGGATGATATCACAGATATGGAGACATTTTTAGATACATTCTTTAAGTATCCACTCAGCATGAGTGCTGTGCGTGATCCTACGCATTTTCTCCCCCTAGCGAAGAATAATTTCTAAGAAAGGTTTATCCTGCCAGAACGACGCTTAACAGCTGACGTTCTTCCCGAAGCGCCCTTCTTCGTGCAAAGTTATCGACGTAGCGTGGCATAAAAGAGACTGTAAAGACGCCGTATGTTCCCCACGCGCTTTTTTCCCGTTAACGTCCACGGCATGTCGCGACTTGCCACAAAGGTTACTCATTACTCGGTGAACTGGCATTGTAAAATGTTTTTTCTTTTCCAACCCTCTCTGTCGGCTTCTTTGTTTCTTCCGCTGGGCCGACTGCGTGAACTCGCGCTCGAGTCGTTTCTCTTCCCTTGCTCTTTCTCTCCTTCGTTCCCCTCTTCTTCTCGCTGAAAAAGCATGGCTATTAGTCGTACTTGCGCGCAGTTGAAGAACTATCGACCGCACGTGCAATTAGCATTTGTCATTAAGAAGAAACGGGCGGCAGTCGATTGTGTCCCGAAACGAGGAAGATAATAGGAATGTTTGTACACGGAGCAACATGTTTGCCTTCTCTCATTAATCCCTTCAATGTCGAGCCTCCATTGACTGAAAGAAAATATTAATTTCTCGAGCATTTTCCTATATGTGACTAGAAATTTTTATTTTTGCATAGATTAATTTTCAAATAAAATTAACTATCGATGGAATTATCAAAAGGTTTTTCACATTTGCCTGTCGTATCGTAAATTGCATGACGTTTAATTTTTACTTAATGACGTTTTAAACGTCATTTTGCTCGGAAAATGGAAGATTACGAACGCATGTTCCGTTCGATATCCGGCGTTTGTGACTGAAATACAGCGAGTGTGATTTGACGGGGACGTGAGAAAGCATAGAGTCAATCATTCATTCTATCTTTAACCGTTTATTGATTTTGCTTCCGAGGAGCAGGCAACGCGAGAAGGAAACGCCAATCCATTATGCATCTGCTACCGCCATTTTCAAGCAAAAATATAAGCACGTTCCACATACCCTCGTACTGTCCACAATGAAACATTGCGCTATATATTTATTCATATAATACACATACGATATGTAACTTGCGCTACTTTTTATCATTTGGTCAAATCTCTTGTACGCGGTGGTGAGATTTTGCGCGGATTTAATTCGTATAATTTCGGGAACTGTAACCGTTCGAGAAACCGTACCGCGATCGTAGGTACGCTTGTTTCTACGCTGTCAAGCGTCCAATTTCTCGCAGGATCCTCGCGGATGCACTGCACAAGACGTGCCACGAATGCGAACGACTAGCGAGAAAGTGGCGCGAAGAATTTGCGAACGACTTTTCGCGGAAGCGTCTCTCGTTTGGATGGCTGTCAAGTCGAGACCTGCTATCAACATTCGCGTTCCGGGATACGGATCTCCCGTCATGTCGGAAAAACGCTAGGAAGTTATACAGTCTCAAGAGTCGCCGCGTGTCTTCGGGATGCACTGGACACCCGACTAAAAAATGCAATGCTTGTTCATGTATCGTGGCATAGTCAATAATATCGAAAGCTAAAACGTTTTGCCGAATGACGCTTAAAGAAAAATAAAGTTCTCTTTTCCTTGCTTAATATTAAATGAAGCACAATTCGCGCGTATTAATAACTTGAATATGCATTTTAATAGAAACCAATCTTTTGAAAGTTTAGGTACTTAATTTAATAAGAAATAAAACTATGACGAATTGTTATATTTTTCGCAGATTATTAAAGAAAAGAAAAATTGATATATTATATAAATATGTAAATATATTATATAATGTAAATATATTATAAATATATTATATAAATACTATAAAAGTAGAAATACTATAACTATAATAAATACTATATATGTATAAAAGTGCTGTAACCGTCTTTACAGTCTCTTTTCATGCACTTTATAGAATAAGACGGATGTCACCAAAGCGAGGATCTTTTTAAAATATTAAAGGCGATCTTCTCTTATTACAGTTTACAAACATCTCGGAAGCTTCGCGGCCTAAACTTATCGTTTAAGCCAGCTTTACACTTAGAGTTTTCTTGCGAGTTTGCGAACGTCTTGTTGTCCTTAATAATAGTTTGTTCTTGTTGGATAACAGTGAAATATTTTGTGGCGAGCGCAACTGGCGCGTCTCTTAGTTTAAGACCAACGAATACATCATTTTGCAAAGTTTACGTTGTTAGAAAGCTGTAAATGAAGAGAAACAAAAGCCTCCGAATATTCTGTGAATCGCAAAAGCAAAAAGATTTTTCCGCAATATTTATGTAGAACGGAAGATGGAAAGTGATAGAGAAAAAGGAAAATAAACTCGGTTGCAGATTTTCGAAAAAAAGAAAATAAAGCCACGAGCGTCTGTTGCAGCTTCTAGGCATGTCAATCAAGCAGAGGGAATCGATAAGCAATATCGCGGTTCGGTGATTGACCCGCAGCCACACTGCGTCTACCGAAATTGCATACCACATGTATTCCCCGCCTCACCTTTTATGACATGCCTCATGACTGTACGTCTCACCGTTTTGTTCCAGTAGTTTTTACCGTCATTTTTAAATTTATTCGGTTGAGCACCTCGCGTTCGTGAAAGTATTTAATGAAAAAATCGAGTTTACTAGGCGCTCGCTCCTAAATCCATAGGAAAGCAGCTTTGAAACTTTGTGTTTTGGTCAAATAATTGGGCGATGTTACAAAAGTAGGAACTGAAAAATTATATACATATATATAGCTGAGGGTGCAATGTAGACCAAAAAATTATATAGCGAACGTTTTATTCAGAATTGTTATTAATTTATGAGTTAGTTATATACCGAAATTGATACTCGCAAAGCGTTTCCGTAAATTTTGTTCATTTTTGCTCATATTTCTATACAAAGCCTCGGTTATGCCGCGACATAAATGCGACAGGAGAGATAGATTATCAAGAAATTCCGTGGACGATTTTCCACGCGCGGATCGATGCGCGCAATCTGGGGTGTCCCATGAAGATGTTGCTCGAAGGTTATTATCATTTGACTGATGCGATGCGAGGCGGATGTAACCGGGTGGGGAAAATGGATGACGGATACCGCGGGATATTATTATGTCATACAGAAGGAAGGAGAGGGAGAGAGAGAGAGAGAGAGAGAGCGGAGCGATCCCGCGAACAATATAATCATATTTGCCTTATAACATTCCGTCGTCCCCATACACGTTCAACGTGATTCGACGGTTTGCGCTCACGGGCAAGCCAATTTCGCTGCGGCCCGACATTCCACCCACGTTAATTACGCAAACAACCGCTCGAGAACAAGTAAGCCAAAAGTAATCAGCCGAAAGTAAGCTAGGAACGCTCTATTTGGAGTCGCGAGAGAAGATACACTTTTTCTTCAAACTAAACGTTTAAATTTCTGACTTCTGCCTGCACACGTGGCTTATGAAACGGAATCTCCGTAATAGAATCCAGAATTACTTTGATAATGAGTTTTATATATTTCCAAAGGGTTTTATTTCAAAATTGTCAAAATAATTTTCTTATTATCTGTAAATAATGTATAATGACAATGCCTTTGTCTTTTAATTTAATTACGTATCGCATTAATCGTGAAAGAATAATTACCGGAATTATTAAAAAATGTCCAAATAATACTCGCTTTATATTGAATCGGTCTAACATTTTATTTTACCAATGTGAGTAGTGTCATTTTCCCCGAAACGTATCTCTGATCATCGACAGTACACCAGATGTGGTGTTCCTACACTTCCTATCATTCGCGCATATTGTACAAGACCAAGCTCATCGAACACGACGTGTCGCGTTAACCGTGCGTCAACGTACATACGCGGATCTTGCTTAACTGCGGATATACCGTAGCGTACAGACCATGCTGTGACAAGACACGAGCTACAAGGCAGTATTAGTTCACATCTCTGTTCATCATACAGTTAAAACAACGCAACGGTTAATACGCGGCTTACAGAACTATCTAAATTATTCCTTTAGCAAACATTGCTTTAACAGAATTACCGAACGTTCCTTCAAGCATTCTAATTCTACATGGAAAAAAATAATGTTGTATTAACAGCGTTAAGTCTAATTGGAAATATCTAATTTTGTTAATTCAATAATAGTATTAATGAAATAAATATTTATACTCTTATTTTATTAAAACTATCGTTGGATTAACAAGATTATTTCTAATTAAACTTAACGCTGTTAATACATCATTTTTTCCGTGTATGACCGTCTATATTTACAGAATTAGAAATAGTTCTTTGAGGCTTCGGAAGTAAATAATTAGAATTATGAATAATACGATAAAAAGATATGAAACCTTAAAAAAACGATATGGAACTGACGATAAATAAATCGGATAAGGTATTTTATAATAAGGTATTTAATAGAGAATTCTCTCTCTCGGGACGAAGTTCATATTCTCGCAATATGCGGTAATTATTAAATCATGCGAAATTGACTCGGTAACATTGACTCAAATATTTGATAGAAACAACAACAAGATACGCGTGTGATTGCCAAGGGAGGAGTGGGCGACAATAATTAAAGGCGCGGTCGGATGGAAAGTAACCGGGTGCGCTATCGATCCGAATGCATCGATGAAAGCCGCCACGGCGAACGACAGGGCAACAGACCCCGATAGACGCTATCGCGCTCCGGTGGTCGATCCTTTAAATTAATCGCTATGAAACGCCATTGCAACGGTGAAACCGCAGTAAAAATGAAACGCGCGCTCTCCCCCTCGTTCGCTCGCGTTGCGTTCAATTCGCAATAAGAGCCACCGACTCGGTATCCGATAAGGGCCACCGTCGATGATCGCGTGTTATACATTCGTGGTCGTTGGAAAATGTAAACTGCTTTTTATTACTAAGCTAGTGCGGCAAATTCCGATGTAATCGACGGAAAATGCGCTGAAAAGAAACGACCCGTTTTATGTCCAAGTCATAATAGAAATTACCCTCTGACATGATTAATGATCAGAAATATTTTTAAACAACTGTATGTTGATTATACTGGTATATTATGACATAATTATTGATTAGGAAGTTAAGATAAATGCTCGTTATAAAAATATTCAAGCGGATCTCTTTATTTGGCTCTTACATAAAAATTGATGAATGACAAATGTATGGTAAAAATAACTGCAAATTATTATGTATAATATATAAACGTAACCATTAATTATAAAATGGTGACAAAATTGATGATAAAATAGACATCATATATGTCGTTTAAATGGTAAAATTAAATAATAATGAATGAAAATTAAATAAATAAAGGACGTTAATTTATTATTTAATGAAAGTAGCGATAATGAAATGAAAATCGCGAAGCTAACCAAAAGAAACACATCAGCTTGTAAAATTTTTAAAAGAGAGATATAAACACTGTTTGGCCACTGACGCAGCCTTGATGGACGGTTCTATATAACGACGAGCCATACTGTAAATTAATCGTCGTGAAACGCCGCAAAGCGCTATTGAAAAGCCATGCGTCTGTCGTATCCAATTAAAAAAGAAAATATAAGCCGATAACCATGTACTATGCCTTTTGCTGGAAACTATTTATCGGGAATTATTTCACGGGAATTTATATAAAACAATCCTATAATAAATATTATTGACAAATAGACGGACCTCTGGTTTTGTGAAAGTTCTCGGGACGGAGTCAAAGAACGTATGATATTAAATAAATTTCATTCTAAAACTTCTTCCCTCACGAATAATGTCGATACTACAGAGACAAAAACTTTAATTAAACTCACAACTGAACCAAGGTACAATCGTAACTTTTATATTTTAATTTATATTGTTAACATGTATATCTTTATTTTTTAAATCGTGATATGTATGCGAATTTTTCAGATATTAGATGGAATCGGAAGATCGATCACGTAAATGTCAGCACATTTTTGCATTTATTTCACTTTTCATCGTCTGAAATCTCACATGGATTTTATTCAATCAAATTTTATTCCGAAAAATGTTACATGATCACGGTTTCAGCAAAATTCGCGTAAAAAATCTCACTTTTCATTTTTTTTGCTCGAAAAGGAATATAACGTAACATAGTCAATCCCCGGATTTGCAGCAAACGTAGTTGAATTCAAATTCTCTGAAACGATTTTTCAATTTCCTTTAAATTCCGAGTTTATATTAACAATATTACACAATTAAGATATCAAAGATGTTTCTGTATATATCTAATAAGTTTAGAATAT
>NJRQ01000214.1:274651-320041 GCA_003063805.1 Aphaenogaster ashmeadi | reverse complement strand
ATTAAATCCGAGAGGACAATCTATGGTGCTCTCCTTGTTAGATTAGATAGGAAAATAAATACGAAAATAACGTTACATGTCACATGAAAAGTTCTTTATTCGAGTTACAACAAACTATACAAATCCATAAAAATTCTAAACAAATCGTCCAAAATAGTTTTAATGGAAGATACAAATGACTAGACACTTTATAACTTCTCCCTGCTATTAGAATAAACGCGATCATTTTTAATAAAATATACTTTTAATATTTCACTTTACTCCTTATATAATGAAGCTTTCTTAACAAATGTCTCGCAATTTCAGGTAACGCTCTCCATCTCGATTCTCATCAGTCTCCACGTGTTCTTTCTGCTGGTCGTCGAGATCATCCCGCCGACGTCGTTGGTTGTGCCGCTGCTTGGAAAGTACCTGATATTCGCCATGATACTCGTCTCGATAAGGTAAATGCTTCAACACGACACGCGGGAGCGAAGGACGAAGAGCTTCACAGCAGAAAATTACTTTCGCGCGACACTTGCCAATTTAGCGGAGCCGAGGAAAGAAAATGCGTTTCTAATTGCGACAAACTAGATGTGATACAGAAACAATTTTCAGTAATTTCCGTACAATCGTAAGAAACGTTTCCTGCGTTGTTCCATTTCGCTCGCATTATCGTATTTCTTGTCGTGTTAGCGCACCATCAACGTTATCGATTAACGCTTCAGCGGCGATTTATCAGCTCGTGTTTACGACAGTAACGATTCCGTAGCAATTAATATAACCCTGTGGGAGCTCGCAAAGAGGCTATATGACACTTGTGTTCGCCAGCGAGAAACGGAAAAATGACGACGAGGGTTGGAATCGCGCTCGTTCGTGTTCGCTCTTGAAACGAACGTTGATTCTCGTAACAACTGTAGAAGCATTGTTCGCAGTTGTTCTCCACAACATTTCTCTTCCCACGTGAAACACTTAACGCTAAACACAGCTGTCCACTTCTAGGATCTTCCGCCATGGAAGAGCGCTGATTATTTTTAATCTAATGAGTTACGATCAGAAAGATTTAGCAGTACGCAACGAAGATCCGAAATATATGAAATCTTAAATATTACTGTTAAATACATGTGATTGGATCTACAATCCTACCAAAATCGAATTCCATATCGATTTTGTTGCATCTGAATACATCGATATTTCTACAGCAATTTTTGGTAAAGCATTCTTGGATTCGTATTCTTATATTCTTTCTACTTCTTGCGCAAAGGAAAAATTTATATAGAGATCGTTTGTTTCTCGTTACCTAAATTTTTCAGTCACAATTTTCTTGAGTATAGTCCTCCATTTCACCGCCGTTTTTACTTTTATTTTTCTCAATCACGCATGCGGCACATCTGTGCATGTTTCATAGGAGTATCTCAGGATCTCGAATTACCCGGAAATGGGCGCGATGAAGGAAGTAACAAATAGCATACACCCTCGATTTACTTTTCGACCCCGAGCACGTACACATTCCTAACGACAGAGGCACGATACCCATTAATGTGATTTCACCAGGAAATATTTGGCAACAGTTTTTCTACTGAACGGAACACAGCTGCGGAGAGGAAAGTGAAGAGAAAAAGGGATAGTTAGAATTCTTCTCAAATAGTTCTAAAACACTTGTCATCATATTGGAACGAGGAGCCGTATTTATAATCACATTTCTGCTGAAAAGCCCAGCTGGAATTAGTTTTGAGACTTGACGCTATTTAATTAATAAATCTAGAAAATTAATTTGATATTTTTTACATAACATTTTATGTTTGCAATTGCGGAATTCAGATGAATTCAATCACAGAATTCAGATGAAGTTTATCTTGAGACATAATCTGAGTTTTGTTTCTCGTGATTCAATGATTGATTCTCGAGATAAGACCAAACGTGTATATATGTTAATAGTTTTTTTTATCTCTTATAACATTTTTCCGGAAATGATTTGAAAAGAGAACGATTACATGAAAAACCTGACATAAAATCCAAAAATAGATTTTTAAAGGATTAGAATTAAGAATATAAAATACTATTTTTTATTATGACATTTTTGTATGTATTCTGAAAGATAATGTTAGATGATAATTTCCTTATATTTTATATTGATTTAATAAAATAGCAATAGGTGCTTATTTCAGATTATTTTGCTTTTACTGCAGACTCGATATGAATATGTTAAATTTAAGAAATGTAGTGCATTTGATGTATAATTATTTTGCAGAAATAATTTTTTAAATCTTTGATTGCAACGAAACTGTGTAGGTGTGTCGATCGGCCTTGGTATTGTTTTGCTGGCGCGCGGCCTCGTACACAAGGCCACCGCAAACTGCATTGTTATTCGCGCGCTGCAACGGCAATGGCGCATGCCGCTTCGCGTGTCACGACGTTACGCATTGAAACGCGATCGCGTCAAATACGAGGAGAAGCCAAAGCAATTATTCCCTACGAACAATTAGCTTGACTATCAAGCAATTTAATCACTTGACGTCCGCGATTAACGACTATAAATCTCGTGACTATTTTTATTGAAGCAAATATTTCGCATCATTCATTAAGAATTGAAGAGATAGGGGGTGGGAATTATTAAGATATTGTTTTATTGCGATATTTATAGGCGCGAGAGATAATAAATTTCTTTTAATAATATTTAAATTCGAACTGTCGATATCTTGCGTCGAGTTTTGATTGAATTTAAACGTGATTTAAACGTAAATTATTTATTACTTTCGGATTGCGAGCGCGGTATATTACACAAATTGTTGGATTATAAAGTTTCGTTTCTTTCACATTATTTTCGCAATCGTGTTTCGATGGAATTCTGTCGTAATATTAAATAATAAAGTGTGCTTCGCGTCTGCAATTAACATCGGGAGTGTTATACGAGTGCAACGAATGAATCTGACAATTGTGAGAGGAAAAGGAAGCCTGGGAATCTCAAAATACTCATAACTCTGCACATCCATCGTATTGGTGAGTAACGTATTATTTTTTTATTAATGCAATAAATTTTCATGAAAATTATATTATTCAAATAACGAGAAATTATTTTATATTTATTATGTATTTTGAAATTTAATTTGAAATGTACGAAGTAAAATATTGCATACATGTATTTCATAAATACGATATTTTGTAGAAAGTCAGACTGGCTTGCGTATAACTTTTGTTTTGGTATGCAAGGCCGTTACACACCGCGTTGTCTTTTACGCAGCGAAACTCCAGCGAGTAGTTAAATGGCATTG
Source organism: Aphaenogaster ashmeadi (assembly GCA_003063805.1). NCBI lineage: Eukaryota > Metazoa > Arthropoda > Insecta > Hymenoptera > Formicidae > Aphaenogaster > Aphaenogaster ashmeadi. The sequence goes on along the minus strand of NJRQ01000214.1, from coordinate 316,790 downwards.
GATGAACTCCGTGCAATCGTAGTATTATCACTCGAAACGCGATCGCGTCAAGTACCAAAAGATACCAATTATTTCCTGCTTATGAACAATCATTACATATCAATGCGCGCAGTTAATTAACTCCTGCGATTGACAACTGTAAATTTATTAGTTATTTATTTCACAAGCAAGTATTTTGCGCGATTTATTCATAATAAATTCATACTGTATCGAGCTTTGAATTTTTCGCTGATTTGGATCGATTTCAAATCAAGCGATATTGTAATACATTTAATTAATAAGTACGGTCGTAATTAGATCCGTACTTTAATATTTGTCAACCGCGTGTGGCATAAATTCGGTATTTATACATCGTAATTTGTCGAAACCATCCGCTGTTTGACATTTCATTCGTTTTGCAAATTTGCGAAATTCGCGAGGTTTGCGGGTGTCAAGCAATCATAGAGCTTCGTATTTTTCTCATATTATTTTCATGAGTGCGTTTCAATGGGATCCCCAAATGGGATCCCGCAATGTACAATAGTAAAGCGCCCGTCGCGTGTAATTAACGTCGGGAATGCCGTGCAAAGTGCTGTGCGTTTATTCTATTCTGGTAATTCGTATGCGCGATCGTAATTAATCTTTTCTCGCGAGTATTGTGTTACACGAGTGCAACAAACGAATCTGATAGGAGGAGAAGGCCTGAGAGCCGCATCGAACGGCGGTAGAGGGACTATGAAGTGAACAAATTATTTTTTATTTTCCTTGTTACGACAAAATGTATTTCTATTTTACAGTTTCAATCGTAATTCAATGTAATCACAATTTCGCTGTTGCACATCATTATTTTTTCAAGGTAACGTGAATTTCCAAATTCAAAAATTATGTTAGATATATATATATAATATATACATATATAAATATATTGTTAAGAACATAAAAATAAATATGGCATCTTATAAAGATCTACTATTATTATCTTTTATTATTATTTACAATTATTATCTCGAAATGGATGGGTTATGACAAATTAGTAGAAGTACTTAATCTTGGAATTAATATAATCATTTATATTAAACATTTTATTTAAGAATTGTCAAGTAATATTTTCAGGAAATATAATTTAGAACCTAGAAGATATAATATATTAATAATTTTATTTTTTTGGTTAACTTTTTATCATAAAGTTTTCCGTCAAATAAATTATGATGGATTCAATTTACAAATCTATTTCGAAAATAATTAGACAAATGAAAAAATAAGGAAAAATGGAAAGAAATAAAATGAAACTATAATAAGTAGAATACTGATATTTTTAGAATACATGAAATTTTTACTTAAATCCGTCATGGTGTTCCTGTCTTATGGATGAAGATTGAATGAAGATTGATGAAGATTGGAAAAAAGCAAGATATTTATGTAAGATAGAAATAAACTACCTAAGAAGAATAAGGAAAAATTGTTTTCTAATTTAAATGTGATCCTTTATTTTTTCCTACTCAAATATTTTTTAAAATAGAATTTAAGATCTACATTTTGGTATTTCTATATGCTTCCAAGATTAAATATTATGTAAACTCATATAAGAAAACAATACTTAGAATTTTTTCAATATATATATATTTTACAGAAATAAAAGGCAGAAAATATTCTATTGTCAGATAGTATATTTCAAGTAATTATATACGTTCTAATTAAAATATTGAACTATTTGTGTAACAAGATTTAAAACTATATTTTGAGTATCTCACCTAATATGCTTACGAGATTTATACAACAATTATAAATATGGGTTTTAATATATTTTTAAAAAGAGTGGATTTTTTTTTGTATTTTATCAATTTTGACAGTTGAAGATGTGAATTTTATATTATAATAACTTTGAAGAGAGGAATAAAAATTAAACTAAATTAAAGAAAAATTTGCTATACATGAAGTCGCATTTAAGTAGCATTTTTAGACGAATGAAGTCGTCATTAACGATTTTCTCGTCCGACTTTTCGTTCCGGCTACGAGTACATCCTCATTTACGCTGACGACACCCTTTGCCAATCTGCTGCTAATAATCCGCCTCAGTGCTCACTTAATTAATTTGAATTTCAACCTGCCTTTCGTCCTAAAAGAATGAAAGTTCTGAATACAAAAGAAAGAAATTTCACTGCGTTTTTCAAAAACTTTATCTAGTTAAATTGTCGCATTATATGGACAAATTGCATTTACAATTTTTAAAGATAATAAATTGCATTTTCAATTTCTAAGACCAATCTTTTTAAGATATCGATATAACAAAACGTAAAATAACGTCGGTTATTTTTATGCAATTTTCTTTAGCATCTGCGGCGATGCCGATCGGCATGTCGGTTATATAATAGATAATTTCCAGCCGCAATTTTGCAATTTAAATAAGGTTTACGCGTAGGAATAATGGAAGACGTATACGATTTTATTCGAGAAACATTAATTAAATTGGTATTACTTATGTAATCAGCAATGTATATTCGCGTGCATAATAGCATGTAATGAAATTTAAACAATGGAATATAGTTAGATTTTTAAAAATGTTTTACGTGTATATTACCGGTTATGCACGACATCGTTTTTCGTGTTAACGTCCATGATAATAGTCGTCGGCCGAGATAATTAATTAATATCAAACGTGAGACTCTCTCGGCGAGTAGCATATATGCAACATGTTTACCAATTACGATGAAAATGCTGATTGTCTGTCTCTCTCCATTTTCCAGCATAATTTCCGTTACATGAGAAATATTCGCTGCGCAAATATTTATTTATCTATTTGTTATTTGTCAGTGATTTATTAATGAATAAAATGAATGAAATTGAATAAACGCATATGTACCATTAATAGTATCGGACATCGTTGTGTTCAATATGAGATTTTGCTCAATGCTTTCGTAAATATTTGCAATTTAATGCTATGCAAAGAGATGGTCTCTTTTAATTACAAATTCATAATTTAACATAACATATGTAATGTAATTAATAATATATATTTTAAAACTATATTAACGCGTATTACTAAAAATATTAAAAATATAAACAGAAAAAAATAATTTAATATTTTAATGCGACAATAAATTAATATATTATTTGAAATTTTACATAATAAATAATTTTTTATTTTCGTTTATTAGTGATTTGTTATCATAGTGATTTGAAAAGATACATGTATGTATATGTGTGCATTTGTAATTTATGATAATAACTGGTAAAATATTTTTAATTCATAAAATTTGAAGTAATCTTTTACATTGCGTACGATTTGCGGGAACGATACAATTGTCTCGTATGTTTCTTCATTTCCCGTGGCGTTTTCAAGCTCCCGAAATCCATCGGATGATGAAGATCCGGCATCGCGATACTGTGCAGACAAACAGAAGCTTTTTGTTTTCGAATCTGGGTTACCGTAGAAACGAAGCAGACAAGGTACTTCACTGCGTCGTGCGGATGTTTAAGCGAATCGATCTAGGTAAAAACGATTGTTCTTTAAGATTGCAGTGACAATGAACATAATATAATATTAATCTATGATAATACATTTTAATTATAATATGCAACGAATTTTCGCATATTTACAAGGATCGATTAATTAATTAATTAGCATTTATTGCTATAACTGTAATAAACAAAAAGTATTAGCATTGAGTTCAAATAATTGCACGAAATAATTAATATGATAGTTTAGAATTCAGTAATGTTACTTATTTAAACATAAAAATAGACTTCAAATAATTTGAAGATTAAACAACTTTTTTATAGAACATTTTATATAGAATAAACCGAATTATATATTTTGATCAGACTCTATTCTAAAATTTTTAAACCAAGACGATCCAAGACGTATAGTCATTTGAAATACACGAAACTGCGATATTTCTGCTTAAAGCCAAACCATAATCGCCCGCAGATTGAGCAAATGTGAAACTTCAAATGTGAAATCGCGAACTTCTCAGATTAATATTGTAAGTCGAGTTGATATTTGTTTTCGACACAATGATCCGTTGCCAGAGAAGCAATGATTTTAACGATAACTAAATTTACGAAATGAATAATTGGATTTTCGCACAATCGGAAAGTAGTACGAATCAATGTTTAATAGTACATTGCAGTTTTGATGTTTTCACGAAAGCACAATTAAGCCTGTGATTATCAAAGTGGTTTCTTAGATTGTCTTGTTTAGATATAATTAAATCTCTTTTGGTATGTGTATGTGTCTTTTATATTAATATTCTTCTATGATTTATAACAAATCATATTTAATATGGTTAAATTATTTTCATCTTTTTTCTGTTTATTTTTTGCTGTACATATGTGACTTTTCTAGGTCATTGTGGCAACTCCTAATTAACACTTCCAAAAAAACAGATAAATTATAATGTATAAAACATAAGATACTTATGTATAATATTATAACTTACAATTACACTGAGAAAAAAAAGCTGTTGCTTCAATTAAAGTGGTATCACGGGGTGCCAAAAACATAAGTAGTTCATTCAATTGTATTATTAATAGACCCAATATTTGGATTATTAAAACAATGATTGAATTATTGGTTTAAAAATGCAGACACTAATAATAATACAATTGAATGAACTACTTATGTTTTTGGCACCCCGTGATACCACTTTAATTGAAGCAACAGCTTTTTTTTCTCAGTGTAGAAATTGTTGAATTTTTAAATTCAACTCGAACTAAGCTTGAAACAAGGGGCAAGCTTAGAACTTCACTTCACTTTTCTATAGCACTCGCGTTATTTCCGACTATGATATACCGGTCAGCCAGTCGTCGACATTTCGGTGCATCAATTTTAGAAGTGTGTGTATTCACACCTTTTGAAAATGCCTCGGGCGACTAGCGTGCGCGCAGCCCTTTTCAAAGGAACCTCGTTTCAATATTAATGGCGGCATTTGCCGGCTTCGTACCGGCGACATTTAACTAACGAGCCGGTTTCTCCACCTCGCCATTTTTACGCGGCACCACGGCACACGATATGTTCTCTGCTTTTCCGAACTAACCAGGCCAAAGAGACAGGATTAAAGAACAAAATGATGAAAAACGAACTGTACCTGCGCTATGTAGCGATAAGTCAGTGTAACGTTTTCGCTTTTTCCTTTTTTTATAACATTAAAGGGTCCTGTATCTATTATACGATTCCATTAAACTCACATTTTTGCTTCTAAAACTATGTTTGTACAGGATATTCGAATGTCGGGATCATAGAGCATCACATTGATTGGTTCATCGTAAAAGAAATTGAATAGTCAATAGTCAATCAAATAAAATTGAATTCTCTAAAAACTAAGAAAATTAGAAAGGCTTATTACCATGGTTCTCATTATTGTTTGAAGAATTTCGAGGAATTTACTTTATCTTTTCTTTACGTTTTTGCGTGTAGGATGAAAGTTTTAGCTCAATGTATTTAGAAATTTATTAATTCGGATTTATCAAATTTTCGCGCTGAATGTCATTTACAAATTTTCGCATTGTTTTCCATCGAGATATTCATGCGGACGGAAGAGAACGATTTCGGGAAAGGCGGGAAATCATGGAACAGTAGCGACAAAGGATCTAGCGGTTATGCGGCGCGAGGACACGGCCTGGCAAAAGCGGCAAACGCGACACTTTATGGAGCGGAAAGAAAAAGGCGGCAGCGGCCTTCGCTAGTCGTCCTGGACCTGATCCAAACCCGGGGATTCGCCGCCGTTACACCGAACCAGGATTTTAGAGCCGACAACAAATTCTCGTAAACCGAAGCATAACGATTTCGTTGCTTTACTGTTCACTCGCTCGTTATTAACGACCGGCGACGTCGTTACGTCAGTTGTCGCTATTCTTCGTTCTACGATGAAGAAATTACCGGACGTCATTCCGACAAACACTTTAGATTAACCGACGCAAGTCGCTCTCCATCCGAGTGTGAACGCATTCCAGAAGATTAATCTCGGGTAAATCGCTGAATTACGAGAGGAAAACATGGCTATTTTGTGTGTGGAATCCCTTTCATCTTTTACGTCGATTTAGTCCGCGCGTTATAGTATCGGAATTTTTCAATATCAGTCGCACAGAAATCATTTATAAACTCTATGATAACATTGCGCGCATGCATCGATATTTAGAATTGTGGCCATGCGTTTTTACAAAAAATTTATCTGCATGCTCGGAAATTCAGAATATGATTTACGACGAAAAAACTTTAGAGAAACTATCTTGATTGATTTGCACCCATTTTCCACGGGGATAAATCGATCACTTAAATTCACGGTATTAGGTATCTCCTCCGTTGAGTTTCATAAACCGGAATCAGCGCGAAACGCAGTCGGGCAAAAGAAGAAAGAAGAAGAAGCACACTTCGGTGAAGAACGGAGAGCCGAGACTTCGCTATTGTCTGCAGCGATTGTGCCTCATATAAAGAACGCCCGCAATATCTGCACTTCCGAGAAAAACTCGTTTCGCAGCCGTAAAGCGTGAAGTTTTGATGGAAGGGCAAAAAGGGCTCTCACGACTTTCCCGACGTGACTTCGTTGGATATGTTTCCGCGAGCTGTCGCGATACATTCGTCATCGCGAAGTTAAATCCTCCCACGATAGGAATTATCGGAAGGAGAAAATGCTCCTGTCATAAATTGAACGTGTCTGAAATTTTTCTCCGAAATGAAAGTTTTGCGAAAATATAGAATATGGATTAATACGCCACGAATTTAAACTTTGTGTATTGTAACATTGATCGATTAGCAAACGTTTGACGTCTCAAAGAAGTTTGCGCTCAAATATCACGTTATTTGAAAACGTTGATTTTCTTATTGTAAAACTTTGAAGCGATAATAGCCATCCGGTACCAACTGCGTAATCTTTTCCAAGCCGGAAATCGATGCCGCCATGTTTCGTCTAGAAACAGGGCACGAGAGGCCCCCAAGTTCCCGATTTAATGCCAGGTCCGCTCTAAATATGGTTGCCTCCTTATCCCGGACAGCTAAATTGGAAATTCCAGCCGGTAGATGCAAGGCGGAGGTAGTGCTGGGAGACTTCCGTTTGCCGACCGCGAACCTCGGCTGTTCCTGCGGGAACAGAATCCAATTTAAGCATAGCACGATTTCCGAATCGCGATACCGGCTCGCCTAAGTGCACCGATCGCGTCATGCATCTGTGCTCGAAATCAGGACGAAGATATGCTTGATAATATTGATTTAGCAAGGGAAAGCGAAAGTCATTACTATATTTTTTTACGCGGTTATTATATTTCTTTATCATTCCTTTTGAAAAAGACGCGGTTGGTATATTCGGAATATATTAATTACTTCAAACACCGAATCTTAAAGAACACGTTTATTTACAATAAGATAAAACAAATACTTATATATATATATATATAATTAAATAACATTAATCAAGTAAGAAGTAAATTGCAAAATTACTGTATATAAATATCATTATCTTCTTTCCAACAAGAAAAATTAAATCACCACGAGGATTATAAACGAAAGTTAATTCCATTTACCTCTTTATAATGGTGTGAATTCTATCATAAGATTAATCGAATATGTCCAATTCACGCCCATCCGTTCTTTATAATCCTCTAAAAGCGGAAGCCAATCTCATCGTTAAATAACTTCGCGAATAAGGAATTTCCCGCGCGGTTATCTGTCTTCGCTTATCCCGCGGAAACGTTGAAGCCATTTTTCGCGCGCGGGAATGATATACGAGAATCCTCGCGCAGGAGCCGAATAATAATCGAATTTAATTTGCGCGTGGACCGGCGACGGTGGAAAGGGGGAGCTGGAAAAATGAGAGCGGCGCTGAAGGGGCGACGCGGTCGGAAAATAACCGCGACCCCGTATGGAGACCATAATTATCCGATCGTGCTTTAAGGTCGCTCGTAAAGTCGGGCTTTACGATCTCATCTGGCCGTCTTGCACGCGCGCGAATACTTTTCTACATTCTGCATCTCGTTATGCATCGCGCCGTTATTTCTTACAGCCGATTGGCAGACAGCATTGCCTTCTCGCGCCCGTTCGAGCGAGTAATGCCCACGGAAGCTATTCGCGTCAATTGACGAAACGAATTTCTCGAGCGCGAATTGTCGTATTTTCTCTATACCTATAGTCGTGCGAACAAAGTGGAGAGACATTGAAAATTGACATAAAGGCTCAAACGGCCGTATATGAGATGTCGAATTGTCAGGAAGCGAGCATGTAGCGTTAGAGTTTGGATTAATCATTTCCTAGCAAGTTCTTAAAATATTCCTCGCAATTCTTTGAACTTTCTGCATTTTTACGAAATCGCAAAACTAAATGATTAAGTTAAATGTGAAACTATATGCATTCTGCAAAGTTATACTTTCGAGCAAAATATGCCTATATAATGTAATATGACAGATGTATTCGGGGAAATTTATTTTCTCCTAGCAAATGGGTTTATTGCGGAACTCGCAACGAGCTTGATGCTAATAGCACCGGATATCTTCCGGCATTGTCAAGACAACGCCGGAACCACGAAGAAAGATTGGCATAAATCCCTGGCGACACGCAATGCCAGGAAAGCTCTATTTGTTCCCCCGGATATCCATCAAAATCCCGCGGATCGTAATGCATGCGAGTTACATCAGCGTGTCGAATTTGAAGGCCGCAATGTCTGCATACAAAAATAAGATACGCTACGGGGTGTATCAAAATCACCGATGAACTCTTTAATAGAAAACGGCAATTCTGTTGATATCAAGATGTCGAATTATTCTTGTATTTAATGCAACAATTTAAAAATTTCGCGAATTAACAAAGCCTTACTTTGCAGTTTTTAGTAAACTTTAAATGAACTTTATCCAAGTATGTTATATAAATCATTTAATATATAAATTTTATATTAAGAAATGTAATATATTTAAAAAATAAGCAAAATTATGAAAATTTTCGCGGCAAATAATTCTTTCAATCGAATCAATTTCAGGAGGACTTTATTTTAAGATATAAAAATGTTTAATGTTGACGAGCACATATTAAGAATTTATTTTCGACTTTCTGTAATTTAAAAAGTTTATATAAATTTAAATTTAAATTTAAAAAATTAATTTAAACACATAATCTAAACAAGCCAATGTGGAAATATTTTTATTTTAGGACACCTTGTATTCTCTCACGAATCTGTCTAGTTCGCAAATAAATGAGAGATATCGCGAGTATTGAGATAGTGGAAGAAATCGAACTGAACTCTTTCGTCTGAACATCACTTTCGTTTCCTCGTCAGGCAGGGAGATAGCTCGAGCTACTTTCGGTCTAAATTGCTACCCAAGCGAGTGAACAATTTTCAGTGCGAAGGGTTGGAAAATAAAAACGAGCGGCGGAAACGCTACCTTTTTCAACACGTAACGGATTTATGGTCTGAAGCACTTTTTACCAGCGTCCCATTTTTGGAATCATTACATATCTATAGATAATATCTAATGCCCTACTTCAATTCGTGTTCACTGTTCCAAATAGCACAGGATATTTGCCGATTTCACGGATGGTAGGGAATGAAAATGAAGCGATGGTGTATAGATTGAGAAGCTATATTTTATGTTAACTAAAATAATACTCAAACTCAATACTTATAAACTCAAATTTTTAGCAACATATTTTTTCAATAAGACTAATATTTATCTTAAAATTATCAAAATAAAAATGATTTTATTCTTTTAATAATTATTAAAAATACATTAAAACATTACTAACTTCAGTTTAAATCTCTCTCTTTCTCTCTTTCTCATTAATATTAATATACAATTTTATTATTGCACAGATATCGTAATGTTCACACTTCACATTTAATTACGGGACCTCAATTATCCCACTTGACCCCATAGCGAGTAAACTCTTGGATCGTTGCCAGATTTCGGGGAAAACTTTCTGGCTGTTCGTCTCGCTATCGAACAAGTTCCTTGGAGCTCGGAGCGAATGATAGCGCCGAAAATCCGTGCGGGGAATATAGCTATAGGCTACAAATCCTTACGTGCACTCGCTATCGAGGTTTATCTCGGATTGCGGTTGACTGGTACTACCTCTTCGCGTCCCATCGCGGCGTGCAGGAGGACACGGCAATCCTTTCCGCGATAAGCGAAACTCGTAAGGGATGATCCCACCCCTACTGCCTGGAGAAACGTCACTGTGTTCGCTCGAAAGGTATGAGTTTTCCGAAACGCGCACCTGCGCGTTGTACACAATATTGTACTTCCGCAACGTGTACGTGCTCCGACTTGCCACGTGCTGCACTGTGCCGTAATATGAAAATGATAAAATTTAAATAACTTAATAATTGAATCAATCATTGCGAGAAGCATACGAGATAAATTCTTTACGCAAATATATTAGAGAAATTCTTAAAAACGCTGCCAAATTCGCACCAAATTTAAAAGTACGTAATAGTCAAGAATATCCAGACTACATTTTATTTATAATAACTTTTTTTCATATAGCAAAGAATCTGAATATAAAAATCAAACAAGAAAATTGAAATATTTGAAAATATACTTATTGAAATCTGTGTGAAGTTAGTCCCCCAATGTTGAAAAGTCAAAAATTTTTTTTTTTACAGAACGTTTGCCCATCGTTTGCCCACGAATGCCCCGTCGGAATTTTTGTTTGCCCCCCTCTAGTTCAAAAGTTATAAGCAATTCAATTTTTGGGGGCCAACTTTACACTGGCCTCCCAATGTCGAAAAATCAAAAATTTTCTTTTTACAAACGTTTGCAAGCCGGCTCTGATTTGCCTATAACTTTTAAACTAGAGAGAGGCAAACAAAAATTCCAACGGGGAATTCGTGGGCAAACAATGGGCAAACGTTTGCAAAAAAAAATTTTTTGATTTTTTTAACATTGGGGAGCCAGTATGAAGTTGGCCCCCCTAAAATTGAATTGCTTATAACTTTTGAACTAGAGGAGGGCAAACAAAAATTCCAACGGGGCATTCGTGGACAAACGATGGACAAACGTTTGCAAAAAGAAAATTTTTGATTTTTCGACATTGGGGAACTAACTTCACACAGATAGAGTTGAAGGACAGTGTGATAATTCTGATACAAATCTTTATAATGCCACGTTATACAAGAAACGGAACGAACATTTATTACATTTATTTAATGGATACTTAAAATTTGCACTTTATACAGTAGAAATCAACGTTGCAACTGCAAACAGGTTAAGAATGTCTCGCCTGAGAAGTCCTTTCACCGGGCCATTAAATTTTCTTCTGCTTCTTGATACGGGACTTGGTGAAAATTATGTGAGTGCTTCGTCATAGAAGAATTGAAGAAGCATTTTATTATTCGAGGAAGTTTGCTTGAAATAAGTGCTTATTGTCGTGCTTCTTTTCGTATAAAATTCACTGGTCTCTGAGATATAAAATTAATCGAAATTTTGTTTTATTACTTCGTACCGTCTTGATGTGCAATTTATTAATCAAATATAATATAATAAATGTAATAAATATTTTATTGTGCTAAGTCAAACAATTTGTTAACGCAAAACATAAATAATTCTTTTATATGAAGTAAATATTATAAACATAAGTTAATATATATAAACATTTTTCAAATAATGAATAAATAAATATTTGATAAATAAATATTCAATAAATGAAATTTAGATAAAACATTTTACGAATTTCATTTAATATATGACGTGTCACATATACTGCTGATTCTATCTCGAGTAAAATTTGTGTTGTAATTAAGAGACTTATGGGTTAATTTGTAAAAATATAAAACAGTCATATTTTTATAAAAATATTAAACAATACAAATATATTATTGTAGACATTCAGTAAATTGCATAAAAAATATAAAAGAAATATATCCATTTCTTTATGAACTTTATATCTATGGAATTTTAAATTCTTCTTTAGCTGTAAAAATGATTAGTTATAGCGTCGACGCAATAGTCAAAGTGTTCATACAAGCCATTTCGAGGCGCAGCTCGACAAGATCTCACTAATTTATCATGTTAAGACATTTGCGCAAATATTAATATGGGTAGAAGACCGCCGCATTGAGGTCGACGACTCGCACGAGTAATCACTTGTCTCGCCTTACGCGGGGCTTTTCTACTCGTTCAAGTAGGCAATAATGATATTAGTCTGGCAAAGTAACTGAATTTTGTCGCCTTGCGCCTTTCTCTCGCGCTCGATTTGACTTACTAAGACGGCATTAGCGTTATATAAGGGCTCATCTTTTAATGAAAGTCACTTAGAATCCAATACAGCATTCATTACGATTTTAGAAGACATATTAAGCGAACGGAAAAAGGAAAGTACATCATGACTATGTTCAAGAATATATTATGAATTATTTATTAATTAAGATCTTATAAAAAACATGATTTATAAAACTGCAATTAATACTCAACTAAAATTATTTAATAAATTATTGTATAATTAAAAATTTGGAGATGAATATCTTTTTGTAAATTTCAAATAAATTTTATTGAAGGGATTAACGTAACTACTTTCTAATTTTATGATTTTATTCGTGGGATAATTTGCAAATTATTGCTTGTGAAATTCTATACTAAAGCGTCGATGAAACTCGATGAAACTTCCTAATTGATGGCAACGTGCAATATATACGTGCTTTATAGACGCGGCATTTCGCGTGTGAGATGCAAATGGATTCCGTAAATGGTCCGAGGTAAAATCACATAACTCGTCGGGGTTTTACAATCGCGATGGAAAATGCATTCGCTATAAATAGCGTTGCATTCCTGTCTGCGCGATTATGGCATCGTCTCTCGAAGAATCGATGTATCTCGATAATTTAACGCGGACTGTCTTAAAAGGGCTTTAACGACGCTCGAAAATGGAGCGCGCGAATCCGTTTTTTTTTCCCGCTGATGCGCGCGATAATATGATTTACGGCGATTTATAATGAGTACTAAAATCTGCGCGAAAATTTACGAACATGGAGATATTAAAGTCACTATAAATTTAGTACGCAATTAAAGCAAACAATAAGATTTACCGACAAAATTTATTTCGCGCTGCAAATTTGTTAGCTTGCTCGCCTTAACGAGGGAGAGCTATTAACTTTTAAATGCATGTTATATTTGACGCGTTTTTTATATAGCTCTATCTCTGGAATTCGTTTGTTAATTATTTCCTCGTTTTATATATGAATATTGTAACATCGTTATTTTGTGAAATCTCCCACATGAGACAAAATCATAAATCTTTTAAGAGAGATAGGAAACCAATTTTATGATGCAATATATCTTAATATTATTGATTTTGTGACGCAATATATTACCGCTTGATCGATTAATAGATACAAATAAATCATAACTTTTCCCAATAAGAAATTTTCCCACAGTAGAACTTAGTGAATAGAGAATCCAACGATATCTCAAACAAAACTTCGAAATAGCAGATCCCGACACGCTGAAAGAACAGCAATATATCTATATAATATAATTTATTATGACGTAGAATAATTTAAAAACTATTCTCATAATTGATTTATGATTTAAAATTTATTTGTGATAACACGAATATTTCAAAATTGAAACTAAATTAGTTGCAATTTATTTCAAATCACCAATTAATGGTTCCCGTTTCATTAATAATTTTTAGCGTATATTTATTCGTATGTGTATGTATTGATCTCTGCTGAAATCGCAGCTCATTGGAGCCTGAATGCATGATCTAGCTTTAAATTCCCTTCTCTTGTATTTCGCTATTTTCTGATACCTGACTCGCTTCTGTTCGTCGAGTGCCTTTTCCGAGTGGACAGTGATGTCGTTACTCTTGCTAAGTAAATTTCATCGCCTTGAGTGCCGCTCTCTCAGACTTGTCATGCTTGTAAGCGGCAACGACGTTCCAGCTCGTGTCAACTTCTCTATTAAAAGTTTCGTTCGCGCGACGGCGTCTTTATGTCAAAATGCGACGAAAGGTCGACGAGGCGTAAACGTCGATTCACTTTCAGGGACCCTAGAAACGACACTGGTAGAAAACGTCCAAGCATAGAAAAAAATATCTGTGCCTCAATGTAAAAAAAGAGTGCTTTTAAATCATATATTAATTACAAATTAAAGATGAAGATAATTAAAAAACACAGAAACAGTTGAAAGAATTCAATTGTTACTGTTTTAAGATAACAAGATCTGCTATTTCAAGGATTTGTTTGAGAGAATTTTATATAAAGTGTTTAATCACATGATTTTAGTATTTTTTCTTGAGAATAAATTATTATTGTTACTCTAAAACACAATTACAATAATTATGTCGATATTTCCACTCACCTAAAATTAACGAGAATATTTATCAGAATTAATATAACCGAAGAGAAGGGAAAAAAGAGAAAGAGAGAAGTCGCGAGTATATAATTTAATTAATATTAATAACAATATTAACATTAAATTATTCTTTTCAATAACAACGTTTAGCTAACATTTCCCGAAAATTTGTGGAAAAATCCGTCGATGAAAACTGGAAGACCGCATATATTCGTATGCGGAATATCTTATCGAACCGATAGACGGCCAATTCACAACGGGTTAAATTCAAGTACGGATTGATCGAGCAAAAAGATGAGGAATAAAAGATGGTACGTTCTTCCCCGAATAGCCATCGTTCTTCTCAGATGCCAGCTACAGTGATTGAGCGACTAAAACGACGAAGCACTTCTCGAAACCGATACTGGCTCGTGACACGAAGATTTATGACAAATACGAATGAATAGCAATACAAGAAACACATTGTCCATTAACAAAGTAAAACCTTCGCGATCTCTCAAAATTAATCTTTAATTACGTCTAGCAATCGCGCTTGTAAGAAAAACTAGCATACTAACATCCAGACATACTGTTTCGGATTTTTTATTAACAAATCTGTTAATAAAATATAATTTTTATGTTAATGATTGTGGTGAGATTAAAACATGTCCTATCACTGATACTCCATTGGCACACATAAAATTTTGTGCTCAAACAGTGCATTGGTTTTTTAATGGAAATGGCTGCATCGCATTAAATGAAATTACTAGATCTCTATATCGACGTCGCAATAATGCTCACGTGATATACCACGAGGACACAGGTTATTAAATATTCAATGGCGATCGTACAGGATTTACTACCCCGCTAGGGACCGGCTTGAAAAACGTTATTGCCCGACGGCAGTCCAATATGATCGGAGCTCAGCGTGGAAAAATATTCCGAACAAATTTGGAACTCAGTCGCCGTACCCCCGAAAAATGAAGGAGGAAACACAGTACAGAGGATGAAAGGGAAGCCGCGAGCCGATACATCGTCCGGCCGAGTAACATGGACAACGCGATGGAAAAAGAGAATCGAACGAAAGGGGCGAGAAAGTTTCTACGTGCCCACGATACTGATAGGACCGCATCCGAACTTTAAACAAGTTCGAAACTCGGACCCTGGCCGCGGGGCCCATCGTGACGTCGATCGACGCATTAAACGGCGAACTTTTGCGATCCTTGAATCGCGTTACTATTTCCTTCTATCTCTCTGTTCCTCATAGCAGTACAGAGTACAAAGTGTACCAAACATGTATCAAACAACTTTGGTCGTACACTCTCTTTCTGAGAGATTTTTAGAATCGTACATTTCACTCCGAGATATTTAGACTTTTGTATTCCTGAGTATTAAAAAATATTTTTTAGCATATTGATAATATGTTTAAAGTAGATCTAAGTCTTGCGTAAAATTTTACATATAATTATACAAAGTATACAAAGTACATATAAGCTGATCATAATCAAACGGTACGATTAAGCAATTCAGATAAGTCGTTTTTATATGAATTAGTTTTAAAATCAGAATCGTCGCTTTTATCGATTTATTCCCACGTTTGTATTGTCTTTTATACTTTCAATCATGATATAATGAATTCCGTTGCAACTCCGAAGCACGATGCAATTTCCAGCGATGTTGCGGCGGTCGATAAATAATTTCGCTAAAGACCTCGGGACCACACCAACCGGAATGCATTAACCTGAATTAATACGTTTACGTTTCATTTGCGAATTCAATATTTGCCGACGGATAACAACGGATACGCGCGCATCAGCAAATATGGACACTCCTTACATCGTCGGGTGAGATCCTACCCAGAAATAAAATCCGGTACGTCGCGTCGTATCAGTTTCACAATGTAGTCATTCGACACAAACGGAGATGTTCTCTTGTATCTATTTGGAAACTTTAATTAAACTAAACTTGTGTAAACCGCGCATACCGCTAATAAGAAACCGCAGTAACTTTAATTTGATTTAAGCGTTGAACATTTCATTTAAACGAGAATTCTACAAAACAATGTAAGGAAGTGTTAATTTTTTTTGGATGCATTTACTTGAATATAATGTACATACTTATTTAAATTCTGCTAATGCTTAGCAAGATGCAAATTGCACATATTAAAATTTCTTCTACAAAGTATCTCAGACGTCGTGCTTCTTCTGTAAGCATTAATATTAAGAAAAAATTAATTAATGAGGAAGAAAACATTAGTAATTAATTAATATGTCAATAAAAAGTTGAAAAGTTTAAACAAGTTAAGTTTTAACATCTTATTTTTTTAGAGATTTGATAATAATACATTTTTTAACTCTTCAGAATTTTTGCTGTACAATAATATTTTATTTCGCGTATCGCAATAAAATCAGATAAACGCAGAGACTAGCTACGCGGACTTATATTATTCTAGTCATTATATAAAGTATCAGCTCGCGCTTTTGCCTGACCGGAAGTTTCAAAGGATCAACTTTTTCTTACATTAACGCAGCGAACAATATGGCTCACAAAGTACGCCATGATTCTCAAGGTGCTCGCCTTCGATAGCGCCAGTAACTTTAATCGCTCTTCCGCATCTTCGGGCGGGATATAACGGAACGACAAAAAACAAAGTATGCGGCACTTATCTGTCTCTCCCTCCCGCTTTTTCCTTCGGAAACTTTGTTGAGAAGCATCTCACGGTCCCGTGCCGCGGAAACTTGCCGTTGCAGTTCGGCCAGGCGAGACGCCGTAGGTGCCCACCCTTCCGGTCACTCGCCGGTCTACGTGCTCGAGATACGCGAACGGCTTTTTCGAACGTGATTACGATTCATGCGGTCGCCGCCCCGAAGATGAACGGTTGCGAGACAGTACGTGCCGGTTGCACGTGAATTCGCGAAGTGGGTCACAGACGGTCCCGGGAAATCCCGCGAAGAAATATTTCGATTCACCGAAACGGCGTCGAGTTCGCGACGAAGAAAACGCGCGAACGTCGGAAGTGTGTCGGTGTAATGCATCATACGGATGTGGTTACATCCTGCTTGGCCCGACCTGGCTGTAGAGCCTGTTGTATAGCCTCGCAGTTATGGCCCCGTTCGTCGCTTCTGAGAATATAATATATAACGCTTGTCCCGGAAGGTGTAATCATTTCTTGATTTGTGTATTTCTGCATTTTCTTTTTAAAAGAAGTAAATAAGGAAGATTAGTGAAAATTTAGACCAACAACGCAAAAAAAAAAGAAAGATTATAATAGGAAAGGAAAGAGAGAAAGACGTGGTTCTACGTAGAAAATTGCGGCACAGAGGTGACTGTGCCCGGGAGTTTTTCATCTTAGCAGGTTGTCGAGGATGTACAACGTAATAATCATAAATAATTATATTAAATATGCATAGACCAACCTTGCATGTTTAATAATGCAGTACACTTTATGGTATGAAGAAATATGACTATAAACCAATTTTTTAGATGATATATCTAAAAAAATTATATTGTACGAATAATTTATTAGTGCTCACCGTTTTTGAAACGTAATATCGTGAAAACTTTACATTATTGCTGATGTACCATGATTATTGTATAATTTTACATTTGCATCTCCTAACCAGTACTTTTTCTTCTGCGTTCGCCCACATTCATTCTTCATAAATTTCCCTCCGCGTTTCTCCACGTTTCTTCCCTTTTTCTACAGTTTTTTTTATAAAGCTTTCTTGGACCCTTGCTTCCGTCTCGCGCAACATTCTTTTCTTCGTGACTGATGGCCGACGATGATGAAGCGACTTGGAAATTTGTACGACGTCGCTTCCTCAGCATGACGAGGTCGATTCACAGCGAAGATCGAAAGCGTTCCCTTCGACACACTCGCGTTTCACTAAAGAACCACACGTACGATCTTACTTTCCATGTTAGAAGAGCTTCGCGCATAAAGCATATGATTATTTAATTCCTCAAGGGCAATAAAAATGGCATGTCTTCTTTAAGATATGTTTTTTTATGCCAAGCCTTCTCAGTGAGAATAAGATATCTTAATTCAAACGCGGAGTATGTAAATTGGCTTTAAACATGTTAAACTCACACAGCGCGAGGATGGAAGAGCATATTTCTTCCTCTTGAATATACACTGGCAAATGCGAGCAATAGACTACGCGCATCCGAGACTTAATGGTCCTTTCCTCGGAGAATCGGTAGAGGAGCGTCCTGCGATTTCACGATTCATTCCACGTCCGCGAACGTCTTAGAACAGCGAAAGGCTTTTTACTCCCCGGTAGCTCTCGAATTTGCAATATTTCTCTGGATTACGCGGCCAAGTCGAGCCAGGACGAGCGCGAGATGAAGATTACTTACCTCTGGAGCGGATTTGGTCTTCAATGAGAGATAAAGAAGAAATAAAGAAAGGAAAAAGGAAACTGGTTAAACGTAACTACCATCCAGCAGCCATCGCGAGTTATTATTTTCAAGAAAATATTTGATATTCAAGCTTTTTGTTAAAGAAAATTCTCTCATTTCACGAAGCTATATTAATGAAGGTAGCTCTTTTTAATGACGCAACTTTTGCATGCAATTTTTATACGCCCTTGTGTGCATCATAGAAGTTTTTCTTATTAGATGCACAAATTTTTGAGATTTACTATAGAATAAAAATATTATACTAAATCTTATGTACATAAGATTACTATAGTAACTATAATTACTATATATAATAACGTCATGTATATAATATTCCTAAAAAATTAAGCAACATTATCATAAAAGCAAAATTAATCCTCCATACATGAATTAAGAAAAGATTATTTTACGCACTCTACAAAATACGCAAATAGATGCATGAAAATATTATAGTGGCCTGAAGTGAATTATATAGGTTCTCTGAGAGGAAATTTAAAAATAAAATAATATCGGAGCGCGGTTGTGACACCGAAACGTTTGAAGTCCACCGATTTGGAACTTGAAAGCGAGTCTCGAGTGTCAGCCATTATCGAGGACGTTGAACGTGTTTCCACGGGGCGATATAGTCTCGTTCCTTAAGACGCAACCGGTCGAATCGATGATGCGATCTACTTGGGCAACGAAGAGAGAAGCGGCGAGTCTCCTTGAAGACGAGGGAGTCAGCAAATTGGCGAATTGGGCCGACAGAGTATGCGGGTCGTTGTTTGAGTGGAAGCCACGTGTCTTCTCGTGTGTGTGTGTGTGTGTGTGTGTGTATGAACGTATGCGTATATGTGTGCGTGTGTGTATGTGTGTATGTGGAAACCTCCTAATAGCTTCGGACGTTGCAAGGATGCAGTAGGTGTGACACATTAATCAGTGGCAGCGTTCACCGAGGTTGGGCTCCAGCCACCCGTGGAACTGAATCCTGAGATGTACAGCGCATCTCGCTTAGGTGTTGCGCACTTCCCATGATTGCGGACGTTGCAGAACAAATAAAAAAGAATGCCGTTCGTTCCAGAGCACCGAGATATTGGTAGCTCTTAAGCTACGCGCGATTGAAGACTTACAAAATTATAGGCGTGAATTTTGCAAGTTAAATAACAGCAACCCATTTTGATTTTTTAATTGTTTAATTTTAGGTCAGTATTACATATATCTTAACAAAATCTTAACTTGAGATTTAATTATCACAATACATTAATATAGAAAATTAAAGAGATGTATGAAAAAGAAGGGCATCTTATTTTAAGATAAGAGATCGAACTTCAAGTTTGCAAAGGAATTTATAATCGTGAAGAAATGCGCAATGTCTGCCCCATATATAGCGCCAAATTTCCCATCTCACTGGAATTTCAAAAGGATCACTTCGTTCTCCTTGAATCGGCACCATTATGAATTTCCGTTAGGATGTGTGCTGGATTCCGCGCGTGACATTCTTGACATTAGCCTTGTGAACGCATGATCTAGCAATAGTTTGATTATCTATACGATTGCGTATATATTTCCATAAAATTTCTGCTCTTTATCAAAAAGAGAGATTTTTTTTTAAAACCTTTATTTAATATACAATATGCTAAAATTGACATATATACAATATTTCGAGGCGGGGGTGGACCTAAATATATGATAATAAAATTAATGTTATATTAAAAAGTAAAATATGAGGATGAAAGAACTAATTTATATAAAAAAACTTATCTAATAACTATTTTATTAAATAAATTAATTTACTAAAAGTTACTAAACTTTTATTAAACTTTTACAAAAGTGATTAAACTTTTACAAAATAGTTAATCTAATAAACGTTTTTATTAATTCCTATAAAGTTCGTTTCGAAATTAGTCGCGATGTTTTACCGGAAATGCTTTTCTTGTCACGTCGTTCGGAATTACGTTTAAAGCGAAGATAGCTCCGAGAACGTCTAATACGCGAGCATTATGGCACATTTTGCCGGGATGACTAACGCGCGAGCTCGTCGGGAATGATAAAAAGCGAACAGACGTGAGAATCGAGAATCTACGTTGCTGCGGCGACGCAGTTCGAACCGATAAATGGTTTGAAGCCGTGTCAAAGGAAGTGGATCCAATTTAAACCGCGGCCTGTCCTTTGCCCAGTTAGGATCTCCCATCGTCGAATGGATCTGCGTTATGAATAGTCTCGTGAGATTTACATTCCGTCCTGCCTTCGAGATCAATTCTGGTTGTACGTTATGGCAATTTGCCTCCGTTCGCCAGGATGAACTGGGACGATCTAACGAGAGATTTCTAGAACGGACGGTATCATAAAACTACGAAATTATCGTGATTTGCGAAAGAGATTAAATAACAGTGCATGTGGAGACAGAGATGGAAATTTTGTAAAGTTTCCATGATTTAGGGATTTAACTGGCAAACATCCAGCACGTTCTTAGAAGTTTTGGACATTATCTGCTATGAAGGAACCAAATCTGCTTAAAATTAGAAACTTGCTCAACATACATGATATACATGTTATACATATAAAAATTATAATTTAATACGTTATTTCTTCAAAGTGTCTTTTTTTCTGGACTAGTATTTATTAAAATAACAAGCTCCTTACATCGTCTGGTTTAAAAAGCTGGCGCAGTTATAATTGCGGTGGTATGGCTCTGCCATGTGTACACATTGGAGCCATGCGTGGGAAGCCTTCTCCTCCGGTTTAACGGGGATTAAAATCTCCGCCGTAATGAAGCGGTGTTTATTAAAAATTTAATTAGAGCGTCCCTCCGTTAAGTGTCTTAGGTAATAACTTTGCAGTTAGTTTTTAATTACCGTTGCTATACGAAACGGATATAAAATGTATTAGTTTTAGGGCTGAAATAAATTCGTGGACTTAATGGCCGAATTAGCATTTCTATGCTGATACTTACATTATTGTGCGCAACAAAGTTTGTTACTAAATTACGTTCGATCAAGTATTATCAGATAGATATAAATGTTACCTATATTATTATGGACAACAAAATAATCTTGTGATACATAATGAAAAATGTGCTTCTAACACTTATTTCATATATTATTTATAATATATGATTGATCTGAGTCGGTCTTTTTATTTTTTCAGTATATGTGTTACCGTGGTTGTTCTCAACGTTCACTTCCGTTCACCACAAACACATAGAATGGCACCCTGGGTGAAGAGAGTTTTCATACACATTCTTCCGCGACTCCTAGTTATGAGGAGGCCTCAGTATAAATTTGAAACTAGCAGGTGGGTATCAAATTATTCAAAGATATGTATGAGTGAATCCGTTCTTTATTCCTATTTTCGTAATTATTAGTGTGATAAGAGAACAAGATTTCCTTTTATTTTAATTTTTAAAGGAAATTTTAATTTTAAACTTCTTTTATCAATACATTTAGTATTGAAAATTAAAGAAACACGGTATTAAATGTTCGTAAAGAAATCCTCAGAAAGGTAAGACGTTGCTTCTATCTTCTTTTGTGAAGCGCTAGCGATAAAAATCGGAATCAGGGATTTCGTTACGCGGAGATTGCATCGTAACAATAATGTTGTACATATTTGGCGCAACTTCACCCTGCATTCTAGTCTCGGCATTAGTCGCCAGCTTGTCGTCCGCTGCTTTCCAAGACGTGGCACCCGCATTAAAATTCCGCGCCCGATTGTCTATGTTTGCAGGTACACTTCCGGCAGAGTGCTAATGAGGACCGTCAGAGGAAAAGAGAAGACTTGCTATTATCCTTACCATCCGTCGACTCAGGAAGACAGCGAAGAACACCTCACACCCAAGAGATTCCACAGCCGTCCTCCATCAAAGGAAGACCTCTCGCCTTCCAGGTATTTATGACAATCCGTAATTAGCTCTTTGATCCTTACATTACTCTGCCGAGATTTGCTAGACTCATTAATGACCCATTACTTAGATATAGAAACGTTTATAATTACAAATATAAATTTAAAATATCTTCTTGTCCAAGAAACTTACACAGAAAAAATTTTAATTATAAAAAGCTTAAATAAAATGGTCATAAAATATCTCCTTTATAACAATGGCGATAAAAATGCCGCTCACGAGACTGGGAGAAGCAAGAAATATATCTAACAATGTTACGCTCTCCGATTGCTTTAGCCTTACGGACGGTGCGAGGTTTGGAGGCAGCTGCTTGATTCATGGGCCCCCTTTACCACCGTTACCGTTACACACCGAGTGCGAGGATCTCTCGGTCTCCGTGGACGCAGGCATAGAGGAAGTCAAGAGTCCTGTGCTGCGAAGTCCACCCGCCTTCTCGCATTCCCGTTGTCCGCCGGAAATGCACAGATCCTGCATCTGCGTGCGCTTCATTGCGGAGCACACCAAAATGCTCGAAGACTCGACTAAGGTAAATCCATTGAAATAAATAGAGAAATCTATTATCTTTTAATAAAAATTTTATTTAAACAATTATTATTTTTCTCCTACATGTAACTATATATTATACATAGAATATCTAGATTAGATATGAAAGAATGTCTTAATTCGCCACTATCAATAGAAAATATTCCAGTCAATTAATTAAATCATTTCTCTGCGCAGGTAAAGGAAGACTGGAAGTACGTGGCGATGGTGCTGGACCGTCTGTTCCTTTGGATCTTCACTCTGGCGGTTCTGGTGGGCACCGCGGGCATCATTCTGCAGGCGCCCACCCTCTACGACGATCGAGTGCCTATCGACAAAAAGTTCAGCGAATTCACGACCACGACGGTGGTGAAGTGTCCGCCCCCGTAGTCCATGCCCGAGCCCTGCACCGTAGAGAAAGACTAAGGACCAGAAGCTTGGACCTAGTCTTAGGAGTGTCCGCAAGCTCCATCTCCTTATCCTCAATGACGAAATTACGGCAAAAGGGCTCCGATTTTGCAAAGAGTGACCGAAAGTATACGATCGGCGATTTCAAAGACGATGAGCGGAACAGTAAGCTCCTTTGAGAGAGCGACGAAAACCAGAGGAGCGAAATAGACGTTGTCTGTCTGGAGAGACAGTGATAGAAGAATAAGAATCGCTCCGAGAAAGGAGACGATGTGCGTCGTTACGAAGTCCTGAAACGAGAGATTTCGAGGCGACGTTGTCGCTTGAACAAATTGCACTCGGTGTCTCGCAAACAAGGACGCGTCGCTCGCGTGATGGGCGCGAGATTCGCAAGGAGATCTACGTACACCTACATAGTCTGCTCAAGTAAATCGTAATACGAAGCTGCCACTATTTAATCGGGTAACACATCAGGCTGACGGACGTTACGGTGTAACATTGTATAGTATAATTTTAACGCCTCGGGAACGGGGACTGAACGCGACGATCGAGCTTCCGATCTCCGCCTGTCGGTCGTCTAAACGCGCGCGAACAGACGTTAAGTTATCGTTCGAATAGTTCTCGGAATAATAAAGCTCGACGTGCATTAGGGCTAAATGCGAAGTTAATTAATATCATATTTCAGTCTACGTTGTAGATTTGTAATCTAGAACGAGACAGCCAATATACAAAGATAGCTTTGACTGTTGATGACGTCGCGGTGCGGTTGTATTGCTGCGGCATCTTGCGCAGACGTTTTACAATGAAGAATCAACACCGTAGTGAGAATGATTTTTCCTTTTGAACGTTTTTTACATTAAACTCGATATATCAGTAATTCCATAGCTTGTCGCTGCGTGTGCAATTTACTGGAGCTTGCAAGCTTTTGCGTCACAATGAAACGCGAATGAGAAGCTACAGTACCACCGCAGTGCGATGGCAAGCAGTCCGTACGCGAACAATACTTCGTTCGAACGACGAAAGTCGCGTTTCGCGAGCGTTTTGCCCTTTGCAACGCGGGCTGGGAGTCGCTCGCATTACGCGAATTAATTAGGTAATCAGCGCGTAGCTAGCTCGTCGTACACAGATCTTAGGGCGTAATCTTACTCGAAGTGTATAACCAGTTGATAATTTTAGAAACGTAACCGTTTATACGAGCATATGTATATTTAAGAGCGACGGACGAGCCGATGGCGCGTCGGTAGCGCGAAGTACTATTCAACTATCCCAAAGATATTTAATCAACTAATCTTCCTTTTTGATAATCTTTCTACTATTAATTATACTTCCGTATATAGGTAATTTTATCTACGAACCTTCTTCGTATCTGTCATTTGATTCTCTCGCTCAGCGCTTTTTGATCTCTTTCCCTCTTCCGATATAAGCGATGTAAATATCTTTATTCGTACGTGAAATTATTATTGTTTCCTGTTCTCTTCACTGTATCTCTTCGCTGTATCTCTTCGCTGTATCTCTTCGCAAAGAAGAGAACGCATATCTCGCGTCGCCGACGCATCTCGCGTTACCTCGTCCTAAT
Source organism: Aphaenogaster ashmeadi (assembly GCA_003063805.1). Lineage (NCBI taxonomy): Eukaryota > Metazoa > Arthropoda > Insecta > Hymenoptera > Formicidae > Aphaenogaster > Aphaenogaster ashmeadi. The sequence goes on along the minus strand of NJRQ01000214.1, from coordinate 291,777 downwards.
AAGAATATATTGTATTTTGTAACGAAAAGTGAAACACGTGAGAGTATGATAAAGAATAACCGATAGTACGGTAAGAACAAGTAAAGCATACGAATTCTAAAGCTGATAGTTGTAGGGAATTGAACAACCATTGACGCCGTTGTTCAATACCGTAGTTCGTGGTCGTTGTCACTGTGAGTCGTCATTCGTTATTTCGCCCTTTTTTCGTTTCCTTTTTATAGACACAGTTACGCGTCATGTACGATACTTGTCATTGTGGTTAAACGATCGTCTGTCGCGAATCGCCTGTGCGGACTGTTACTCGCGAGAAGTGTAAATCAACGTCGGAGAATTTTGGATCCTCTTCCTGTCTAATTTGTCGATTTTTCGCGTAATTTCGGGAAATTCAGAGACGAAACTTCTTCTGTGATAATTCAATACGAATTTTATATGTAATTCACTACAAAATTGATGAAGACACTGAGTAACGTGCTATTAATTTACATAGGACAATGTTGAAGCTTCCATTAACTTAAGCTCAAACGAACTTGATCGACCAACTATTCCCTAGATTCAAACAAATATCCGGTTTTATTTTATACCGACATTTACATATGTATATGATAAAAGCACAAAAGAATTGATTTGCTCTTTCGATGAAACAAGAGGATTTACGATCGATTTTACCGATAGCCTTTTAAGTGGACGATCGATATTCGCGTCGACGTACCCGATTCTCCGACGTTCTTAGAATTCTTAGCCGTAAGTAACGAGTAATAATTTTCGTGCATTCTAGATATTATATTGTAGTACATTGGACTGTAAATATATATATATATACATATTATTACGGCGAGGGGAGAAAATAAAGATTCCCCATTACTACTGCCATTAAAACGCAACGCCGATACTTTAAGAGCATTTTTGTGCCGTCACTCGAATGGCCATTGATCGTTCTTCGTAAAGAACAATTTCCGGCATACGATCGTTTCTTTCAATCATCAATTGATCGAGGACGGATCAACGAGAAGGTGGAACTTTACGCAAATAATTTCTTCTCGAGACTCGGATGAATGTTTCTTTCTGACGGATCACAGCGATCGACACCGATCGATCTATGCCGGATATTGTGCGAGAGTATACGTGATCGCTACTCGATTGAAAATCGTCCAGTGAACGCCGAAGCGTTAGACTCGAGAGAAATAAAGAGGCGTGCATTTAGTATTGTAGATTCAAGGGATTATTCTCTTAGCGAGAGAAAGCGAAACAAATCTACTCCGCACTAGGTCGTTAGGAAAACAACGCACACATTTTCTATGATAGAGCTATATACTTACTTGTTATAAAATGACGCAGCGATCGGTAATATTCGCGTCGACGACGATTTTATAGGGAAAATGGCATTTAATCACTAATTAATGTGGTGAGACGATATTCAGAATTCTAATTTCAGCTTTAACTTCTGACAGAAGAAAAGAAGGAAGCCAATTTTAGTTAGCTTCATTACAATTTAATTAATCTATAATTATTATATTTAATAATTATATATTTATTGCGATAGCGATAAAACGCCATTTGGAATCAAATTGATTAAATGGTAACAGTATATGAATTTAACTATAGTAGTTAAAGGTTGAGATAATGATAAAAACAATTCCATTTTTTTGTTAGAATACAAAGAACTGAAAAATTTTTAAATCAAGAGAAAAAGTTTCACGAAAAAAATTTTAATAGAAATGAATACGCTGCTACTTACAAATTAAACAATTTAAATGTGTTTAATAGATATAGCGATCATAATTAATAGATTGAAAAGAGATTTTAATTTTGCAGATTAGATATGTGCTAGTGTTTTTTACCAACTTTCCAACTTATCAACAATTTAACAACTTTCAGTAATATTAACTTTTTTAAACAATTTTTTTATTATTACCGCTAACATTAATAAAAAGTAATGGAGTTGTATTGCTGCTAAGACAACGTCCTGCAAACATACATCGCCGACCGCGAAAATCACGTCGATGTGATCGAAATATTCGATCGGTAGGATGATCTTAGGTTACGAGTCAAGAATGAGAGAAAAATAGAACGAATGGAGTACGCGTATTTAGATAATAAATCATTTAACAGGATAATAAACTATTTAACAGAATTAAGATGTAAATACCGTGTAAATAACGAGGCGTAGCGGTAAGTAAAAGCTATAAATGATTGGGCCCTTTTTTACAATTTTCAAATAAGATCGATACCTTTCCGAAATATTCTATTTTGGGGCTTTTAATATATCGTACTCGTTGTAACACACTACTACGTATGTTATTTCGCAATTTTTTAAAATAATTTTGATCCTTTGTTATCCAAATATAATAATCAATCCTCATCCGATAAAAGCGATGCTAGAAACTTTTCCATCAGAAAATAATTACTGATAAGGTTTGCAAAATAATTCACAACAAGTTACAAACCTACTAATTATTTTTAATACTAAATTACATAATTTTTATTAAATTTTATTAATTGAATGACTATCCTCTTTAAACAAGATAGGAACTTCACGTCGCCAGTAAATAATTAACGCAATAAATCAGTTTTGTGCCTTTGTTTTCTAATAAAGAATTGCCAGTTGAGTCGTCTTTTAAACTGATTTATCCTCTTTAAATTTATCAATTGAATTATTATTCATTTAAATTCATAAACTTTAGTAATAATTAATTCACAACCTTTATGTCATTATTTTATAAAATTTTCTTAAAATATATAAAAATTCTTTTGAATAATAGAAAGTTGTTCATATATTTGCATAAAACCTGCTTGAATTTGATCAAAGTAACTAAAATGCCAATAACATAAATCGGTGAAAGAGAGACATAAGAGACAAATACATCTTTTTATTTGTCATAATTTTTATATATGAGATTCTGTGTAATCGTGTAATGTCATGTTAATTTTTCGTCATAACACAATAACTATTTTGTGATACGTTTTACTTTATTGCATTACTTATACCTACATCAAATTTACAAGCGATATTTTTCGCTTGAAAAATTTTAGCATGATTCTTTTCTTTTATCCCGTTTCTAACAGCAGCTCGCAATTAATGCTCGATACAGGATTATCGAAAATTCGAGCACCATTAATTAACGTTTGGTCATGGTGGAAAGAGCGTGGAATTATCTCAACGCTGGCATGTACAAAGCACTGAACAATATCGCATTAAATGCACCGAACGAACTCGCCGTATTGGGGAGGGGGGAGAGAAAAAAAGAGCGCTCAACGCAGAAAAGCATGACCAAATGTAACGAACGAGAAGGTATCTTTTTGATGTACAAAACGCATTTGATAACGAATGCGAAATTAAAAACCGCAGAATTCGATGAAATCACGTTTGTTTGTTTGAAATCGCGCACAAAATATTAACAATTCGTATTTGATCGTGCCGATGTGTATTTTTGCGATCGTTTTAGAATGTCAACAATGCGCTCACACGCAACACTGATAATAATGCGTCTGATAAAATCGAGTGAATTGTATGAAGACAATAAACGATCGATACCTTTTCCAAGCGATTAATTGAAGGGGTTACTTGCGAAATAAGACACATCCTTTGAAGCGGAACCTTCAGAAATAGAAGAAAATATTTATCTGTATTAATATCAAGTGAATTATCTTTGATAATTAATATCCTAAGAAAACTACATCGTTTCGATTTATAGATCCTCTTTGCAAGACTATGGAACATACAAATTTTGAACAAATTGTAATTGTCGACGTTGTGAAAAATTGTGAAAATGTATTCATATGCTGTATTATCAATCCGCATACCACGTTAGAAGTAGATATGTCTTGTTTCAAAAATAATCCCTGCAACATACGAGAGATCGGAAAATAAAGACATTTTTTTGAACAATTCTCGTATATCGAGAAATTTTATTTGCAAACAGATGAATGCGCATTTAGCGCCGAATGCGCTGAGTTCAACACGAGATTTTCGCATAATGCAAACATAGGATGAAAACTGTGCAGCCACAGTTAGACGCGACTGTCTAATTCTTAATGTCATTTCTGCAGCTTGTCCAAGTGTGAGGGTATGTTATTCAATATAAACGTGAAGTGAAAAACAGGCGGCTGCATTTAGCGTTAAACATGCGTGTTCGTAAAGTCGCGTACCATGCAGATACGGTGAAGGAAAGTCGCATTTAGCGCTAAATGCATTGTAAAAAGTGGGTTGGACGTCGCCGAAGTACATAAAATCGACGCTGTGCAGTTCCGCGATTTTAACTCGTCTTGAAGGGTTTCGACATACGCGAAGAGTGATGTGTTTAAGATCTTCGCGGTATGTTTAAGACCTCGATTTTAAGCGGGCAGTTTTAATCTCTATCGGCCCGAGCCCCAACCGACGATAAATCATCGCTTCCAATCCTTGAACTGCGTATTTGATAGCTTGCGAATACCGTACTAAACGCATTTAACGAGTTAGGCTAAAGACGAGAGAAGTAAGGACGGTACGGATTAGATTATTATAACGATAACATAGTGTGTTATAAAACGAGCGTACCGTATAGCAATAGAGCGCCATTAACGTGAGCGAGAACGGAGAGTTTACGGTAAACATTGGAATAATAATTACCACCGTTAGATACGATTATTATGTATATCGTTTGTTAAATATGTACCTACTAACTAATTATACTAACGACCGTCGTTCTAAGGCTACACGATATAAGGACGAGATTCTTGTTGCTTGTTTTGTAATCATGCTTGACAAAAGCATACGGAGAAATAAAACTTGTTGTCGTAGAAAAGTTCTCGTAGTTCTTTTCGCATGCGAGTGCCGGCTGCCGCATGCGAAAACGAATCGATAATTGCGAGGCACACGGGGCGTTTTTCTCATCCTATTGCACCCGATAGATCTGACAATTATTCATATCTCCGTGGAATTGTTCGCCGTTAGCCACTCCTGCACTTCCGGCAAGGATTCCTTTAACCACTTTATCGAGAATTTAGCATGCGCTTCGATCATCGCCATGGTATACCCTACGACCTTTATGCTTTCGAGATTATCTTCACTGAAAGTCTGGAACTAAAGGATTAAACAAACGTTAAAAATGCGCAATTACAACTTATAATATTCAAAAAAATTTATAGATACAGCTTTTGAGATACTATCAATTACGTATGTAAAGAAAAAAAGAACGCAAAAGGCTTGGCATAAAAATGAAGATTATATTCTTCATGAGAGAAAATATTTATGACAAATTATCTTATTGTCCTATTGTTCTAATATGAATTATTATTTCTGCGCGTAATACTAAATCATACTTACGTCTTCAAAATCTTCCTCGCTGATCAAGCCGTTCGTTATCGCCAGTGCGAAAGCTTTTAAGATCGGACGAGATTTGGAAAATCTAAACAGACATGAGAGTACATCGTAATCTGCTTACAAGTTCGATGAAGAGATAAGAAGGTAGCAAAGTATACCTTGTGACGATAACCTGCCAATTATTTTGCACGAACTTGTAGGCGATTTGCGCAGCGACCGGATTTTGTGGAAAGCTTTTCAAGATCCTTTGAGTCTCATCCTCGTCGTACATCTTCCCTTCAAGAAGTTCGCTAAGTATCCTAACGTACATTAACGTGAATTATATATCTATAAGCACATGCTGCCAAAATTATATATACATATATATATTATTTTGCAAAATATTTTTGAAAATTATTAATATTTTAGCAGGTTTATTCTTTAATCAATGTGTAGAAAGCCCGTTTCTTCTTATTTAAAATTTTATTAAACACATTTTTTGTTTTTTTTTTAATTTTAACATTAAATATTCTGCTCTAACTAATTAAATTAAATATATAAAATAAAATAAAATTTACTTCGATATAAATTAGATAAATAATAAAAATTTAATGATATTATATTACTTATTACTAATTTATTACTAACAATTTCTACTTACGTTTGCAAGATCCACGGCGTCTGGAAGCATGCAAACGCCGATAAAAGACGATTCTTTTCATCTCGATCTGCAGTGGAGTTTGCCCTCTCAACGAAATAATTCCACTCATTTCGCGTGCCGTATCGTGCGATCGTACAGTACAGCACTTCGCGTGCGTATGCCGGCACACTGAAACGATAAAAATTTTATTTCCAAAATGAACCGTGAAATCAAAACAAGATCATCTTTTCAGGAATGTAGATTCGAAAATGTCATCGTACAATAATTGCTTTTCTATTATCTTTTTATTATGCATATATTATAGTTACAAAGAACTGGTATTATTTTTTTAACGTTTTATTATGGAAGCTTCTTGTTGAATGCTATCATGCATTCTGCATTGCGTAAATTAAAATGACACATATGTTTCGGTGTAGCCATGAAAAAAAATTACAGTAAGTATTTTCGTCAGACTACATATCGAATTTTGAAACAATTTAGTGTCTTAGATAATACCAATCTTCTATTGACGACAATGTTAAAAATGCAGTTCCCAATCTTAAAAAGACAGACACATTTAAAAGTGTGCGATATATTGGTCAGAATTCTATTTTGTTTAGTTAACAAAATTTTGAAATGGAAAAAAACGGTCTGTAAATATCTTTATAAATATAAAGATCCTTATAAATCGAATCATATATCGCCATTGTTCGAAAGCTGTACGAATGTAGATAGAAACGAATCTCGAATAAAAAATTAAGTATTTTTATGAAACTTACACTTCGTCCGTATCGGGATGATCCTTTAGTTTCGCAAAATGACTTTTGGCCCACTCGAGGCATTCCGCATTCTCGAACGCGCACGCTATCGTAAGAGCGGTCAAAGTTAGTCGCGATCCCTCATCGATTTTCCATCCCACGTCTGAGTACAATTTTGAAGTAAACTTTAATGTAAATTCCTGTAAAACGGTTTCCGAACATTAATAAGTTATTTAATCGCATTACTATTCAGCAATAATTTACTTAAACTATTAATTTTTTATAAATTTTAATCTCTAGATTTCTTAAATTTTGGACATTTGTGCCTGTCACAACTTTGTTGTTTTAATTAGAAAAATAATAACAGAGTATTAAATATAAATTTCTCTTAAATTTCTTTTTAATAGTTTCTATTATCGAATTTTTTATTATCATGTTAAATATTATGTTTACAAGGCATGCATTTGGTTAAATTATTCTTAATCACTATTACTATGTATCTTTATCTTGTGTGCAGCTGGATATTATTTCTCACACAAAATATATATATATTCATCGAATATATTTTACAAACCCGATAACTTCCTAAATGTCAATTAAATATAAATAGTTTGTCCAAGCTTCTTTAAACTAATATGTTCTTTTAATGCTTGTTTCTCTCCATACTACTATACCTGAAAGGCACTAAAACCAGACGTCTCGTAAAGGAGACCGTTCAACTTCAGCAGATGACGCATCAGAGCACCCCAGGGAGCGTAATGCCGTTCCTTCATTTGCATATATTTAATAAAGTCGAAAGCGGTCGCGTATTTCGTCAAACCGACCGAGGCGAGTCCGAGCACATCGTCAATGAGCGACGCTCTAGTTTCTACCGGAACAGCCTCGTGATTTTCCTCGAGGGCTTGCGTCAGGAGCTTCCAATTTTCCTCGTCATAATGCACACGGTAATAACCTTGAAAACGATTAATAACGATAGAGCGGACACTTACATCCCGTTTTGCAATTTCATATTAAATTGGACATTAGAATTGATGTGTCATTCTCTCGACAAGAAGTTTCGCATGAGTAAAAGTTAAAACAATCATTTGTTGCAAAATTAAAATTGCGTTATAATATTAGGATTAATTAAAGAAGGAGGATATAAGTAAAAAAAGAAAGCATCAGAAATAGATTAAAATAAAAACTAAAATAAATATTTCTTATTTTACTGAACAATGTAAATTGCTTGCTTATAAATATCTACAAGTGTCTAAATTTTATTTTATTTATCTCTCATTATTAACAATTTCGTTTGAAATAAAATTTGTAATTATTTTATTTGTTCAGCTCTTGCTCGTAATACTCTATTTTTCCATTAAAAAATCATTTTGACGAAATATATAACAAAAATTCAATACATAACAATATAAGTAAAAGAAATATTATATTATGTCTGATGAAAACATCTTAATTTATCGTAGCAGAGTTTTTAAGGAATGCATTTTTTGAGAGAAACATTTTTGTAGCCAACCTGTTTTATTCACATTGAACACAATCCAAGAATCTTGAGCGCCAACGTTATGCACCATCATCTCCTCTTCGGAATGCAACCACGTCTTAGTCGGAGATGACCAATCATTGCTCGTTTTGTTAATATAGTCAAGCGGTATGTACCACGTCGGTTGAGTGTCAGATGATGTTTGGTCATATGTAAATCTTTGCTGTGCAACATATAATATCGTTGATGGTAATAAATACCTTATATCGATTAACATATCGATGCAAATTATAATGCTTCCATAGAAGACTAAATACGCAGTTTAATTCGTAGTATTTAAGTCGCACCTGTCGAATGACAGCGGTGCCTTCCTTATATTTCCTCATAACGCTGACAATCGGATATCCGCGATGCGAAATCCAGGAGTTCATTGCTTCGGCCACCGTGATCTCTATGGGTAAGCCGATAGTTTCCTCCGCCATCGCTTCCCAGAAATCATCAACTGTCGCTGTCGAATAGTTCCTAAAATGGGATATTAATTTATAAAAGTTTCAATACTTTTCTGTAGCGGAAAGTAGGGCACTCTGTTTTCGATGCATCCCTCGTATATACCACGCGACAAGATCGTATTACTTTGTATGTTTGTACGACATTGCGATTCAATGCCAACGAAATATGTGTACATCGGTGATAGGTGCACTTATGTAACGAGCCCGATAAAGAAGCATGAGGAATAATGGTCGACAGCTCTCGTGACATTCAACGACTGGCATTACCATAAAGCCGACGGGATAACTCGCTGTAAAACGCGTCGATTATCGTTTCGACGACTGAATCACGCCGTGCTCGCACGAGCGAGCGGGCGAGTGATATAAACGTCGATGCCGGATCGCGCGATTAATGAACGTACGACGGCCAGGTCGAAGGATAAAACGACGATAATGTGATATACCCACCACCTCGCTATGAATTTCCGGTAGCCGTTCCTAAAGGCGGTATCGTTTATCACGCCATGCAACATGCGAATCAAGCATGCACCTACAAGAAGCAGTCAGAATGCAGAATCACATAATGCAGCGTTACGGGAGCGTATATTCGATACTGCCTTTCGAGTAGAGCTGAGATTATTCGACAATATTTTATACGTTGCATATTCAAAAAGGTTCCAATATTTATCGAATTTCAAGAACGACATAAAAAAGTGAGAAGTCGAAAAATATGCAGAAAAGCAATATAAACTTTTCATGTTTCTATATTTTAAAATTATTTAATCAAATATGTAATGCAAATTTAAAATAATTATAAATATCAATATACAGATACTTGCGTACTTGTAATAATATTCAATTGTTTAATATTTGTTCATAGCATTCGCGAACCTCCCTGTGAAAGATGTGCAAATATTAAAACGTTCGAATAGTCACAGCTTTACTTCCAAATATCGATATGCAGCTAATATTGAAAGTAAAGTATTAATGCCAATAGTATTCAGAATCAGGAGCAAGATATTGATACTTGGAAGTATCATAAGCATTGCTCGAGGAAGAAACGATCGGTCTGATAGACGATCTTTACCTTTTTTATGTCGAGCATTGTCGTCTGAGAAATCCAGATGGGCAGGATTGACGTTCGATTGCAACGGCTTTGAAACGCTGTAACTATCTTCTTCCATAGCATCCCATTGCACGTTCGCGAGAAAAGCATGATTGGAACCCAGTGACGAATCTATCTGAAAATAGAATCTCATAAAAACTTTGCTTTTTTCCTCGGCGAGGGAAGATGATGTTTTTATCTAGACACTATAGAATGTGAATCAATTATTTTAAAAAGATAACATGAACTGAACATAAACAAAATTAAAAGAAAACACAAAAAAACAAGTTTTTAATATTAATGTAAAATAAAGAATATAAAAACAACCGTAAATTAAAGATTTTATCCCGTATAAAGAATTTTATTCCTTTATACATTTCCATGTAAAAAATTTTGTTATATTTGAATAAACTCTTCATTTAAAAACTCCGCAAATTTGCACCGTGTAAACCAAAATCTCTTTATTTAAAATTTCCTGTTACCTTTTTAAAATAATTGATGTAAAATTTAATAATAACTTTAAAAAGTGCATAATTTTTATATAATTTAACACATGTTTTAGCACAAAATACTGTTTGTCGGACGTCGGTATGCACTTTTAGAGTTAATGGATGTCGCAAATATTATTCCAATTATGTGCCTTCTCGATCATAGTATGTCGCAAATGGAGCATGGAGCCTTCAAGTAGCCAAACGTCCGTCCAGTTCTTCATGTTCACAACGCCGCCCAGCCATTGTTCTCCTATCAGGCTTATCAAAGCGCTTAACGCGTCCGTCTTCGTGACCATGGGAGATCGATCCGCGGCGTAGAAGAGCGATTGCCTTGAAAACAATTTAGCTTGATATAACGCGATATCGAACGTAGAGTAATCGTAGAGTATAATGAATTAGCCCAGCAATACATTTGCATCTAGTCGTGGTTTTTTAATATAAATAGTAAGTATATTATAATAATTTTAATAATTTAAATAAGATTTCTTTTTTAAAAAACCGCAAGATTTTAATATAAATAGTTAATACAAATAGCTAGTACATTTTACTAATTTAATCATTTAAATAAGATTCTTTAAAAAATTCTTTTACGCAATCGTTAAATCATCAATTAGAAATTGCTCTACTAATGGTATTTTCTACCAAATCTGGTTTGATTTTAAGGCAAAATTTTATTCTGTTGTCAGACTGCGTTATAATTAAAGAATTTTTTATATTTAATATTTTGTTGACACTGCATTTTAAATTAGAAATTAAAATCTAAATTTAATTCGTACAAAATCTACTTAAAATTAATTCATAAAATGAAATTTTATTATTTCTTTAAAATTTATGAGAAAATTATAATTTTCTCCAGCAAAATAATTTTGCAACAATCTAATTATTCTTGTAAATAAAATAACGCTGTGATCTCTCTTACTTTAATGATATCAATCCCGGGCTTCCGGTGTTATCGACGATTCGCGACGGTAATGCGACGATATCCAATTTCGGTAGCGGATAAGGCATCGAGAACATGTCGTTCAAACGTACAACGATTTCGTTGAGTTTGTCGAGAATGTAAATTCCTCGCGATCGTCTCTTCGAGTCGCCCCAGAAAGTCATTGTCGCGTTATCGAGCCCTACGACGATTTTTGTTTCGCCTAACGACTCGATCTCGCCCATTACGAAAGCCAGATTGTAAGGCGAGAGCAACGGGGTATCGCTGAAGGTGTCGATCACTCGATCATTCGATCTTAAAAGACACAAGTCACACACTGATCACTTCTTCAACGCATAAAAATCGTATACGTGGGAAAAAAATATAGAAGAATAATGACACGATGAGACATTTTACTATATAATTAATTGCACCTAATTGCACATGGCATCAAATTTATAATTTAATGAAAAAATATCCTTACGTTAATTAAATAGTCCATAATTATAACATCTTTTAGGCACATTCTTTAATTTGAAGCAAAAAAAGATCGAACTGCAACCTGATCAAAAACTGTAAAGTTGGCATGTTTTAAAATTACTATGTAGGAGTAATAGAATTGCAGACTTTTCTATACTTTGTTTCATGTACGTTTTTTAGTCTGTTTCCACTTGAGAAAACACAGTTGAAAAAACAATAGTGAAACTGGACAGTTTCGCTATTTCAAACTGATATAGTCTCCTAAGCACGCAAACGTTGACACAGCTGTAATTAGCAGCATGAAATACGCACATGTTTTTAGAGATGCTGAGAGGCATGTTCGATAGGACTCTCGTATCGCGCGGACGTGCGACGGACACCGAGAAGATAGCCTTGAGATGCACGTCGTCGAAGATAGGCAAAAGATGCGAAGCACCCACAGGTTTCAACCGCGTCCCGATTAACGATCTATTAAAAATATATGTAAAATCATTCACAAACATTTGCCACAACGTCCATTGTGCGTTAAGTAGGCACGTTTAAGAAATACCTAAATTAAAGATACACAACTGCAGCGATAATATTTGAAGAACTTTTTCTTAACATATATTTACGCAATGAATATTAAATACCTTAAAAGTAAGAAGGTTTAATATGAAACACGAATGAGAGAAAAAAGATTATATTAAAACTTTTTACTTTTAAGATTTAATATTAATTGTGTAAATATATATAAAAACGTACAAAGTGTGTAGTATAGACTCTCTTATATAACATAAAAATTACAATATCACAAGACGGGCTTATAAAGAGTCAAACGCAGTTATTGGTGCGTGAATAATTCTTTATGGAATTATATATCATCGATCCACATAACGCTATAATTGATTTACAACGTTATAATTACCGTTATAATTACCGCAAAACGGTAATTATAACGTTGTAAATCAATTATAGCGTTAATGTAGATCGATGATATATAATTCCATAGTAAATATATATGTTAAAAAAATTTTTTTCAAATTATGAGTAGCTATATCTTTTGCAAGATAATCCTTTAACTCTAGTGTAATCGGCAATTAGCTAACTGATTTTCCTTGTCACTATAATCATGCGGGAAAAACTCACTTTCCTTCGCCGGACTGGTTGAAGCTCGCCGAATAAATCGCCTTGCCATTAAGTGGAATCTCGTAATCGATCTCCAAGCTGTACGTTCCCGGGTTCATGGCGACAGCCGGATATATCACATGTAATCCGTTATTAGCATCCTCCTCGTATCGTTGGATCTCCACATCGGATACGCTTCCGTTACCGGAAGTTACCGTAGTAGACGTCGTCGGTCCAGACGTTGTTGATCCAGACGTCGTCGCCGGTCCAAACGTCGTCGCGTTCGCAGACTCCGCGATTTTCTCGTCGGGCACGGACGAACTTTCGTTTGTCAAAGGAGAAGTTTCATTGCTCAAAACGGTCGCATTTCCTAGGGGAGAATCCGTAACGACGACGCGCATTGTTTCCTGGTTTTCCAATTGCGGAGATGACATCACAGTAGGAGCCAAAGTGGTAGCATTATCTGCTTTGAAAAGATGAAAGCGTTATCCGGCATAATCAATGTAATTTTTTCTAAAAGTAAGCAAAAATTTTACGCAAATTCTAAATAGTGATCATTTTATCACGTTAGTTTTTTTTTATACAAATTGAAGAATAAAACTAGATGTAACCAGCTCAATTACATAACAGTAAGAATGAAGTTATTTCTCTTTTTATTTTAGAATTTATCGCGAAGGTTACGCAATTGTGACCACCTGCACGCTATTATATTAGATATTGGCACAGCTGCAAGCTAGTCGTCGTCAGTCTCTTATCGCGCATATTTCACTACCAGAAATCTGTTGCTTTGTTAAACCGTACGTTAACCCATTGCCTAATAATGATGGGTTACATTCGCGGTGCAGATTATAATTCAAATGAAACAAGCATGAGTCGCACTCGTGACAGAGATTATGATTCAAATCTAACAAGCACGAGTCTCACTTGTGACACCCAAATGACACAAACTTCTGCACACACTACTTATTTAAAAAATAATTTTGTGCAACTAGTTAGTCATTACAAACATGAGCCGGATTAAATAAAATAATTAATTGGAATAATTTAAACACTACACTGAGAGAAAAATTTATGATATTTGTGACTATAATTAAATTGTAAATAATTGTGGTTAGGTGCACCATTTTTATAGTTATTGCTGCTATAATGTTAGTAATAATAACAAAAAAATAGTTACAAATACCATAATTTAACTATAATTATTATAGTTAAAAAAGGTTCCAACTATAATGATTAAAAATAATTAACTATAATAATTATAGTTAAATTATGATATTTGTAACTATTTTTTTGTTATTATTACTAACATTATAGCAGTAATAACTATAAAAATGGTGCACCTAACCATAATTATTTATAATTTAATTATAGTCATGAATATCATAAATTTTTCTCTCAGTGTATTGATTTCTCGCTCAATTAATTAGAATACCATCTACCTCTGTCATATATCGACCGAGATATTGTTTTCTTATTACAATCCGGAAAAAGCAGAAAAGAATTTCGATAAAGAATAATGACGGATGGAGGATCTATGCAATATTTCTGAAGGAAATACCAGCGTTCTCTTGGCCGCCTGTATTGTTATCCTCAGCGCGTCTCCTACGCCTCCTTTTTGCTCGCGCACTGTTCTCTTCTATGAGCGATAGCTTGTAATGTGTGGCCGTGATGTTTCTCGCATTCAGAGACAATTTGTCTAATGGCGTTGTATCGTCTACACGAAATTCGATGACAACTCGCCCTTTCAACTTCGATGTTACGTTGACGTCGTTCGGCAGCGTCAACTCGAGATTATATCTCAAAGGATGAACAAAAGGCGATATCGAGGCCATAATTACATCGTCCCCTTCTTCCACTTCGTCCTCAATAAGGGCTAATGGATCGTATATCTAATTAACAAAAAGCGCAGAGCTTAACAAAAGAGATATTATGTTTCATTATATATATATATATTTTTTACGTATTGAAGCTATAAATATAAGGCAATACTGATTCGTTAATTAAGATTTGAAGGTAATAAGATAGTAATGGCTTTAAAATAAAATAATCTGGAAGAAAATAGTGATTTCAATCCTTAAATATGAAAAAATTTATCTATAAATTTTTTATTTAATAGTTTTAATTTTTGCGCTCGAAAGTATTGCGTTTAAAATTAATACAATAAAATATTAATCGTCAGTATATTATATTATATGGTACTAAATTACCGATAATGACAAATAATCATGATCCACAATTAATTACTCACTCTCGTTTTGGGCATTGTGCCGATGTTCCATCCGATCAGACCAGCAACGACCACAACGATCACGATTAGGACAATGAAGGAGAGAATCTTTTTGTACGTTAAAAACCAACCACCCTTTCGTTGATGGACAATTTCCTCGCAAGGAGGAGGCAGCGCGGTGTTACCCTCGTATGTCTGCATCATGCAGTCAGCTGAAAGTATTATAACGCGCGATAGAAAGATGCGCACGTTTATTGCAGCACTCAATATCGATGCCTATTGTTCCTTTTTAATAGGCTGTAACATTTTCAAATTGACCGTCAATTGTGCCGATCATGTAACGGGCCATTTGACAGGTTGTAAATGTTATAAGTTGTTAAATATTATTACCTTCTTTTCTAACTAGATAATGTAATTTTCGTTCTGATTAGATAAATTAAAGAGTTTGAGAACAACCATTTAAACTAAAATGTCTACATTTTTCTTTACTATCATATTTATAAGAAATAGAGATTAGAAAGTTTTTAGACTAAAATCTATCTTCACAAATTATCTTTTAAATATTTAAGATTTTAAATATTGGAAAAATTGCAAGTTCTTATATATATATGACCATTTATTTAAAAAACATTACAATTACAAAAAAACTGACAGAAATAAACTAAATAAGTAATATAAACAGTTCAAGAAGAATAAAAAAAGATAAAGATGTTTATAAATGTAAAAAAAATTTTAAATTTAATCTTTGACTGTGAAGATGAAAAATTCCTTTTTTTCTCAGACTATATTCGTCTCAGCCACACATACCTTTCAATTAATAAGCATCTATTTTCTTAGAAATCTGATAAACTACAATAACTAAGACCAGGAATTTCCAATTTACAATCAATCGATGAAATCATAGAATCTTAGAGCAATCAAAGTGCGAAAATTATAGAGAGACTTGTGAACAATTGGCAAGTCGGAGCGAGTTGCGCATCGATTTTCCATACCGGTTTTTAAAAAAATGACAATTTTCCGTAAGCGCATCCGTCGCATCGCGACGAATTTCGCGTTAGTAGTGCAACGTTAGAAACGCGGAATTATGCACGGATGATGTCATCGAAATTGGTTCCCCGTGATGCAGGAATCCGCGATAGGCCCGTGAATGCGGCGAGAGACGCGGTTTCAAGGTCCTGCTCGTGCACCTCGCTGACTACGTATCAACTCTAGCATTCGTGTAATCGCCGTCGCGCCGATAACGCTCGTATCGGTGCCGTTCGCACGATATTAGCGGCGACAGCCTGCATTGATTTTAACTTTTAACGAGGAATATTTACAACAAAAACAAGGGTAATAGGACGACAGTGTCAATAGGACGCTGTTACTATTTCACTGCGCGTAAAAATGCAATTAAAATTTGCTGTATTGCACTTCATTAAATGCTATGAAGTTATAACACATCAACAATGAATCAAATAAATTCATCGCATCATAGAAAACTATAGCGTAAGAAAAATAAGCATTTTATTTATACAGTTAAAATTTTATATATTATATTAACTGAAAAAGTTTGTCTTCAATAAAACGCATTATGTACTAGTCTAAGGCCCTAGAGATACGCGTTCGAAACGAATAAAGCACATCGAAAGATGCCAAATTAAGTCTTCTCTGATAAATAGGATTAATATCTGTCTGCAGATCTATTAAAATTAATTAATCCTTATTTTTTACTTGCTGAAATAATATTATATGTTTGTTTGGAAATTCTCTATTACTATGTCTCGTCGTAGAATTCACAGCGATGTTAAATCATGTTTCTCGTTACATCAATCGTGTTTCTCGTGAAACGTGACTGTCGCATAAACAGATGTCAATATCTTATTGCTGTGTTTGAGACAAAAGGATGAAGTTTGGAGACAAGAGAAATTTATAGCAAACTCTTTGAATTCTCACACAATAGATACTAAACTAACTCAGCTACTTAAGTATTAAATTCCTATATAAAATTTCTTTAACCCTTTAAGGCCCAGTGTACATAATTATGTACATTCACTTTGAGTTCTTCCCAAATGTTTTGTATTGATAAAGTAGCGTTTCTGTCGATATAATACTCTTGATCCGTTTTATATGGAGCTAGATTCTCTATCTCAATTCCTAAAACAATGGTGTTCCTG
>NJRQ01000214.1:262513-274521 GCA_003063805.1 Aphaenogaster ashmeadi | reverse complement strand
AAATTTTACTCAAACGGAATCGATGCCTGGGCCTTAAAGGGTTAATTACTTATCGGTATAATTGTTAGTACATTTCTAAAGTAGGTGGTAATATTTGCAAAGTTTGACATTAAACAAAAAAGAATAAAATTGCATTTACATATTCTTGTATTTGTATCGCCCATATAGGACCAAATCTTGTGATATTCTAGTCTATATACGAAAGTATTACATTATAATTTATCTTTAATGTTATTAAAATTATTCTTTTTTTACAACAATCACGAAAAATATTGGCAAAAATTCGCGCAATAATATCAGTACTAATAACGAAGATATCATGAGTGAGTATCCAAGGTATTTCCAAGTGCAACGCATGTAACACAGTGGACAGATAACATCAGTAACAACATAATTAATCTACAGGAGAATTATTTTTCAAAATACTCGAAATTGACGTGATACCGCTTTGACGTGCGTGCATATGCATATTTTAAAAAATCATATTTGTTCCGAGAAACAGTTCTGTTGATTTTACAATGATTTAACGCGCATAGAGTATCTAAAAACTTGTCTGGATACAACTAATTGAGTTTTTTCATAATAATTTTCTTATTAAGTTGTTTAACTGACTCAGTTATTTAACAATAACATACCGTTATATACTTGCAATATAAAATTTTAAATGTAAATCCGACTTCTAGATTTTTACTAATTGATAATCAAATAACTAAAATAAAAAATTATGAAAATTACATTAAATAAATAAAATAAGTATTGCAACTTTCGCGTTGCGCGTAATAGAGGATCGAAAATCATACCTTCAAAATCTCGCACGATTATAACCGTCATAAAAAGTCAACAATCAACTAGCTGCAGTGGTTCGATGATTTAATTTAGTTGATTAATTTACGGGCACATATCGACATAAGCAATTTCATATTTGTACATTTGACGATAAAGCAAAATCCGAATAAGTTAATTTGAGTGTTGTTCTCAAAAGCGATTCTCGAGTAAAAATCTAAAATAAAGACGAATTTAGTAAAAAATAAAAAAGAAATTATTTCTTTAGTATTTAAGATATGCCAGTGTATGTATGTAATGTTTGATTGACAAATGTAACCAATACTGCAATGATAAAACAATTAGAATAACGAATGTATTTATCATCGGTGTAAAATAATAATTGTCAGCGCTAACTATTAACACGTCATATATAACTTTTCGATAAGAGCAATAAACTTTAAACAAAAAAATGTTCGCTTATAATAAAAGTATATTTTTGAAAGCTTTTTTCTTTTCTAAAAATAACTAAAATAACCACTCGACGTGACATAGTTTTTTAAAGTTTAGTTAGTTTCCCACTTTACTCCGAACACGTATCTCGGTTTAGAAATTTAACTTTAAATTTTAAAGTATATAATGCAACATTCTTTTACATTTTTATATTAATGACATTAAATATTATTTTAATAAGAATTTTAAATGAAATATGATAATTTTCATAACTTAACTAAAGAAAATAATATTAAGAAATATATTTTTTAATGCAAAAGATTTTAAGTGTAATTTTATTCCATCAATGCGAATTTAAAGACGTGGTAGTAACGACGACAAGCAAAAACAGCTGTTATCACTTACAATTTCGCTGTCCATAGGACTGCCAACTGCTGACGGATCCTCGCCGCATCGTTCTAATTTGAAGAAATAATACAAAGATAGTCTTAAGAAAAACGAAAATGCGCGAAAATACGAAAAGGCAGCTTTGGAGACCGAATACGCATCCAACGCGGAAACGAATTCGCGAGCGCGGCGGCGTAGGTGACGCAGGTACAACTGCAATTAGCCGCTCTACCTTGCGGTGCCGTGTGTGGATGTTGGCCGAGAAACACTCGCGGGTGTCCCCCACTTATGCTCTTCGTTCGTCAGCTCTCCATGTCGTTCTCAACCGTTCGTTCCGCTCCTTATCCTTATGCGCTTTTGCCATAATTCGCGATTAGAACCGCTATCGGAACTTTTCCGCGCGCCTTACAACCTTCTCCTCTTCGTCGAGACACGTGGAACGAAGTCCGGCATGATAACGCAGCATCTAAAGAATGAGTCTGCCGCGATAAGTTCTTTTTCCTAGATCTTCACGATATCGTTGTGATAATTAAAAGAGAAGAGTTAAACAGAAGGCTGAATAAAAGAAAATTCAAGTAACGTACAAGAAAATACTTTTATTATTTGTAATAAACGTTTTTGTAATAAAGACAACACTTAATAGCAATATCTCTTAATACTGCGTTTATAACAATTCTTTTTTATTATTTTTTAACAATGGTTTTCATAAAGCTTTTTTAATTTATACAATTTTCAATACTTTGAGCATCTTAATGTAGCATGTTCTTCAAAGAGATTCTATTTCTTATTTGCTTACGCAACGTTAGACATTTAACAAAATCAAATTAAGTTATTGATTAATTTATCGCATTCTCGAGTTGCAATAGTAATATCAATGCAAGATATTCCCCAAATCCCCATCAATCCTTTTAAAATGTATAAGATATTATGCAGATAACATTATCGAATTCATAGCCGTCGCGTTCTCGATTGCAGCTTAGAACTGACCCATTTATTGCGTAAACCCCACAAGAGAAGAACTCGTGAACAAAACACTCCATCAAGTCCAATTAAGGCGATATGGTGTCGTGGTCCAAGTGCACATTGGGCTTGGTCCGGGGTCGGTACCAGGAGCCGGCACGCAGATCGACGGCACGTGTCATCGGCGATGGCGACGCAATACAGATAAGTACGCACGCTGGCACGGAGTGTCTAAAGGGGAGTACAATGGCGCCAAGGTCCTTGCAACAGGCGATGCCCGAGACGCACTTTGTTCCCCATTTGATGGTCGACATCACCGACCGCAGATTTGCCATTGACGTCGTCGTCTCTTCGCCGCGTCCGGATTGACTCGTCGCGATTAGGCTCCCCTTCAGCGACGATGGCCGCGATCGCCAAATTGGATAATGGATGACGATCCGCCGATTTGCCCTAAGTGGACCTGAATCCGATTCTCGGCGTATTACGTCACACGAGACTGGCACCGGCGCGTTTTTCCGCGCGTTTCCGTCGCTTTTTGGCGACCTAGCCACGCGAACGAGGAACCGATCGGTTGACAGTTCGCGCGCGGCCACGCTATCACACAGTCGTTTCAGAGATCCTCCCGTTCCATTCCTCCTCCCAGAGGAAATCGCCTCTTCTTTAAGGGGTATCAAGGTCAACCGGCGCGGCTGGCGGTGCGGTGATTCGGGTGATATCCGAGTCGGCTCTTGGTGAACCGCGATCGCGCACCACGGACAGATCATCCTCTGCGTCCCTCAGGCGTGCACGCCTGTCGCGAAGATAACGCCGTAAGCACCCGGAATTGATTAAGATTTTCCGCGAAGTAAATCCCTCCTACGAAGCATCAAAATACTTCACTCATGGAAGCAGTACAAAATTTTATTAAGATTATTGCAACCGAGAAGTGCGAGGATAGCTTGATCCACTTCCTTAGATTTTTGAAGAAATTTAGTTTTTTTCCTAAACTTAATTTTCTCAAGTTCTTAAGAAGGTGGATTAAGCTGCTATTGTACTAAACCCTTCAGTTGACCCGATGTTGTTCTATTTCATCTCTGATTTATTTTAATTACGTTCTCGACCGTCAATTCAGTGCATTACAATAGTCTAAATTAAAAAAACTGCTAAATCTAAATTATTCTTCAGTTTAATATATCAATTTTACCAAGATCTTGAAAAGGTAAGAGATCTTGACTGCTATCGTGGCACTGGACTCCACACTGCTTCATGCCGACTTAACTTCAAAGTACAGTCTTCATTGCAAGCAAGTGGACGTTTAAATAACTTTGCACTGAATACCAACTACAATTCAGGTTCACTCTGGACGATTCATCATGTGGACAACGTTGCTGTCAGGACTCGTTCTACTATCAGCTATATCATCCGGTCTTCCTCGAAGCGTTAGTGATGTCGAAGTAAAGTGTTAACGAATTAAAAAGCTACCGTAATCACAACAATCTAACCGTCGGAATAAAAAATTGCTCGTTTGTGATCGTAGGGCAGTATCGACGGGAAGCTCATTCGGATAGGGAAGCGCAGTATCGACCTGAACGATGTCTACTACTCGAAAATGCGTCAATACAGATTACCTAACGAAGTTACGCCGACCAGTTACCACCTGGATATCAAAATACCCTTCATCGAGAGCAACCAGTTTAACGGTCGTGTCAAGATCAATCTCACATGGTCCGATACCAGCGACAGGATAACACTGAACGTTCATCCAAATCTTGAAATTTCATTAGTTACCGTCAGACTGATTAAATTGCCACCCGAAGAAAAGTAAGCAGATGAAACACATAATTGAGCTAATACAAGAATTTCGTGGTTTAGACATAAATTGCTATTTAGTGATTTAACGTTTTGCGCAAGATCAACGCATTTTTATAGCAGCAATTTTTGTAATTACTTCAGCTAGAATTCTAGTAACTCCTATCAACTGCATTTATATAATAATAATAGTAAAACACAAACGCATTGTTTTATTTTGTCTCTCGTCGGTTTGTTATAATGAATTTTGAAACAGTAATAAAATCTCATTTTCTGTGATGTTTGTGGTAAAGGATGGATGGCGAATTATACTTCAATATCGCAAGGACCGAACGGCAAACTCGGAAATCCTGGTATATCATCCATCTGGAACAAATGCTGAAGAATGGAAGTGCCTGCGAAGTCGACATTACGTACTTTGGGAATCTTACGACTAATGAGACTACTGGCTTTTACAAAAGTGAATACATGGATTCCGACGGTCGAAAACAGTAAGTGCAATACTTTTTTCATTACATTTCAAAACTTGAAAATTATATAAAAACAAGCGATAGCATGCTTCAAATTTTTTGCCAAGTAACAGTACGTGATCTGTAATTTACAAAAATTTAAAAACGTTTGTACAACATGAAGAAATTTTTTTGAGAAGGATGTAGAAAAATTTTTTGTAATTTTTGTAATTTGTTGTAATGGATTAATATAGTGAGAACGACAATGAAGTTCACATCAGTTATCCTTCTTTTTATTTTTCAGCCCCTTCATCGCCACTTACTTACAATTAGACAACGGGCAGAAGATGTTTCCCTGCATGGACGAACCACCCTATAAAGCGACTTTCAAGCTGAGTTTATTGTATCCTAAAGGCTTAACGGCACGCACGAACACGCCGGCAATGTATGTATACCGAAGATGTTAATATTGAATTGTTAATATAGAGTATCATTGGACTCCATCGATTTCCATATGTAAAAAAATATTAGAGTTTTATAAATTGTTAGCTTTAGTTTTACAAGTCCACTGGTAATTAAATATTACTTTTACTCTTTGTCTTTTTTTAAGCTCTCGGCGCGAGTCGACTGAAATTGAGGAAGAGTTTGCAGAGACACCTCGAATATCGACGAATCAATTCGCCCTCGTGATATCGGATCTGCAGAATATCGAGCCCACGAAGGAAATTAACGAGATGAATGGAAAGAGACTGCAGGTGAAGGTTTGGGGCCGCAAAGAATTCATGGAGTCGCTGCTTCATGTCCCCAACAAAGTTGTGATAATCGTTAATTATTTGCAAGATTTCTTCAATAGCTCCCTCGGTTTACCGAAATTGGACGTCATGGCGATTCCCCTGTACAGCACTTCCAAAGCTTCCGACAATTGGGGTCTCGTGTTCTTCAAGTACATAAAAATCTGCAAGGATAATTTTACATCTCCGCGATGTAGCATATATGAAATAAATATCTTCTTTCAGGGAAAGTGAACTCAGCAGTCATCTATTCTGGACCACTACATACGAACTTTTATATCAATGGATCGGCCAAGCCGTCACGCCGTATCGTCGCAACGACGCTCCGGTTAACAAAGCTCTTAATTCATTCTTGGCATCCATGGCGACAATTGAAGTGAGTCTGGGATTTTTTATTTTTAATTATAGCGATATCTTTTACAACTGTAAATATTGAAGGGGCGCTTTCTTAGTTATTATAAAATATTATATTACACTATATTATTATAAAGTGTTATTTTACATGGCTCTCTCTCTCTCTCTCTCTCTCTCTCTATATATATATATATATATATATATATATATATATATTAGTTTTATTTTTATAATATAAAATAATATTATTGATTTCTGAGAAATTATATATTTTAAACAGATCAATCCGAACAAGATGGAAGGAAAATGGCCGATGACGATGATGTATCCTCTGTATTACGAATTTGCGCAGACGGCACCTTTCTCAAGAGTGGCTGGCATCAGACAAGAAGCAACATGGACAAAAGGTAATTAAAATAAATTACAATAATTCAGTACTTTTATGAAATGATGAAAAATGTATTCTAATTTATATATTACTCACAAACTAACATTCAAAGATAACTTTTGAGTATCACACGTATAATATGAAAAAGAAAATAATTACAAATAAATATATGTGATAGATTTTTAAGTCGACCTAACTGGCAAGAGATGGTATTCTATTAATTACCACGTATCAACCATACGGATTGTGGTCCTCTACGTGTAATAAATTTAATATTAATAAATGCTAAAGCATCTATTAGATGCATCTAATAGATACGTGATACGTGGTAATTAATAGAATACCATCTCTTGCCAGTTAGGTCGACTTAAAAATCTATCACATATGTTTATTACTACTGGCGATTTAGAAAATTAAATTTAAAGTTTACAAATAAATAATTGTGTGTATAATTTAAATACAATTTAAGTTTTGAGCGAAATGTATGAAATTAATTATTCCATCTTTTGGATTTTATAGCCGAGTTGGTTTTTCGAATGTTTAATTACACTCTTGGGCGCGACGTGTTCCAGAGGAGCGTGAGGAATTTCTTCCATCAGCAATCAAAAGAGTAGTAATTGCCTCCGTCAATTAGTTGGGAAGCAGATTTTAATCTTCGACAATTTAACGTTTTTACATAAAAGCAAACTTCTATCTTTCCGCAATACATTCAGAAGTAAATTAAGCTTTTAAGTCTTTAATGAAGTTTGTAATAAGCAGTCGAAGATTCCTCTGAAGTAGTTGAAATTTTTTGTCCATTATTTTTGTTACACACTGCTTCCCGACTACTTTTCTCGACAATTGATCGGCCGCAGACTTTATATATCGCGAAATATCGTGCCTTTCATGTTTAGAGATCGTAGAACCTTCTTCGCCAACGATATCTTCACTTACCTGAACGATGTAGCGAACGAGACGAACAATCTGCCATCAGGTCTGACCATCAACGGCATCGCCGCCTCATGGATCAATCGGGACAGAGTGCCGTTGGTCACGGTCATTCGCGATTACGAAACTGGAAAAATTAATCTCACTCAGGTAAGCTGGACAAAAGCGTTATTTCCTGCAAGGACGCGCGACGCGGGAAGGCAGACGCGATTTTCGCACAGATAAAGCAACGGAGATGACCACGTATGTGCTATTTAATCGCGGTTAAAGCATTCCTCTCGTCAACGGAAGTTACATTTACTTCAGTGGCGAGAATTAACAAACAGCAATGCGGATTCTATTGCGCTGATTCTGTTTCAATGAATGAAACTGATAAAGAAATTATTAAGTACTTCATTACTTATCTAAGAAATTAAAAAGTAAAATGCGTATATGCTAGAAAGAAAGAATAAAGGATGTAATTTTGGTAAAAACATTAACATACATTTTACCTTAAATAATAAAGTAAAATATTATTGCGTGAGATAAATATGTGCAATCATCGAGTTAATTGTAAAGCACCGTTACATCCGAAACGAACATATTGTTTTCCGCGGACAGAGAAACATAAACATTGATAAGCTTGGTTGCGAAGAAATATTTGCATAACTGATTGCATTAACAAGCATTTTTAGTCTCTGAAGCGACACGCGTTACAACAGCCGCGTCATTCCGAAGCAATAGTAAAATCAAGGACTGGTGCATTTAGTATGTTATACAAACATGTGTTGCGCAATACTTGCAAGAGCCTTGTTCTTATGGAAATACATAAATTAGTTAGAAGAGGTCACAATTCCGCATATAATTCGCGTACGAGTTTTATTCAATTAAAAGTCTAAAATATACCAGATTTTATAATTTGTGGATGTTTAAATTAAATCGCCGATTGACAGACCTTTAATTTTTAGATTATGAGTATTAAATGTACCTAATACATTGCGATCCTCTTAGTATATTATATTAAAGAATTTCTATATTATTTTATTTCAAATTCATATTTATTAATTCTTTTCTTATTTTGTTTTATACATAATTATTCACACATAAATATACTAGTAAATGAAAATATAATAATATATAAAAATCTCAATTTAAATCTTTCCTAGAATGAAGATAAAATAAAAAATATCTTATTGTATATATTTTTTCGTAATACCTTCTTCGCATTTCTAGAAAGTCTATCTGAGAGACGTACCACCGCAATCGACGGCGAAAGTATCATATCAGTGGGACATCCCGATCGTCATGCAAGCACAAGATAAATTGAACTTCCACAACACCAAACCGACCGTATGGCTAAAAAAAGAAAATGTACCGAAGAATTTCACTATGACGGACATCACTGACAAAGATAATTTCATCATTGTGAATCCCGAAGAAATAGGTAGGCGGATATTTGTACTTCTAAAAGGAGACCGCAATTCTTTATAACAGCGATATTAATAATTTTGATTTTTGCTTTGATACATTACATGTTACGTTTTTACAATTGTTATTTGATTCCTCTGATATATTCTGTAAATATTGTATCTTTAAACATTTAAGAAAATTTGTTATCACAAATCAAGCCAAGATATTTACAGGTATTGTCTGCCACATGCGAAACCGCACAAAATTATTTTTTTTTTTAATATAATTTATAATATTTCTTCGTAGGGATGTTCCCGGTGAACTACGACTCGTGCAACTGGAAGTTGTTGTCGCAATATTTGCAAGGGCCAGATCGCGAGAAGATACCTCCGCTAACCAGAGCGAAGCTTCTGCACGACGCATGGAATTTAGCGTATGCCGGCGAGCTGTGTTTCAGCATCGCGATGAACATGACTCTCTTCCTCAAGGAGGAAAAGTGTCACGTGGTTTGGGAGCCGGTATTCACAATGATTCATCATGTCGGTCGGCGGATCGAGGGCTTGGACGTATATTTGAAATTCGAGGTGAGGTAGACGTTGCTTTTGACCGTTTCAATGAAATCATCAATATTAAATATCAGCGTTAAATGACAAAATTGGGTAGTTAATATCCAATATTGGTGCTAAATAGCAAAATTTGCAGTAGACGTAATCAATATTCGACATCCATATTAAACAGTTTAATATAAAGCGGACATCCACATTAAATATCGATCGCCTAAATTAGCATATTTCGCATAATATCTATAGTGAACTTAGTAAATGTTAACTTGCACATACAGTACTATAATTTCTAGATAAAAACACGATTCTTTTTACAGATACAATTATTTTATTGAAAAAATATCAATTTTTATTTTTGAACGTATACAATTGGAATAAAATTTAAGATTTAAACAATACAAACTGTCGTACCTTTACAATGTTAGTAAATAAAATTGATTAAACTTTTTTTTCAAAATTTAAAGATGCTCCAAACTTTTGAGCGGTAGTTATATAAACGTTTGCTTTGTTAACTTTAATTAAACCCTATTGCCTTTCTATTTTCTTCTTTCTTTCTTACTTTTTATCATTTTGTTTTAAAATCCATCATTTCATATGTGTAGTTTTCCACTTCAATTTATTCATTAAGATTTTTTAACATCAGATTGTACCTTGACAAGTAATTAAACAAGATATTTATATAATTTCAGGCGTACATTCGAAACTTATTGAAGCCTCTCTACTTGGAACTTGGAGAGAATCCGCAACCTGACGAACCCTTCTGGAAAACTCACATGCGTGGTCTTATGCAGAACTTCCTTTGCCGTGCTGGATACAAACCTTGCGTTAAGGCAGCCAGGGATCAATTCAAGAAATGGTTAATCGACGAGGAGCCGGACAAAGGAATTCCGTCAGTATCCGAAATCGTCAGAGCGAACAATTAATTAATTTATTCGAGAAAATTTACTATATTCAACTGCGCTTCAGTTCACATAGTTTAATTATTCTTGAAAAACCTAATAAGAGAATCACACGTTCTATCGGTAACGAAAAACATTATTAAATTCACAAGAATTATTCTTCACAGGGTCGCCAATCAATTCCTTTGCCCTGTGTTCAAATGGGGCACCGACGAGGAATGGGAGTTCGGATTGCAGCGCGTCATAAATTTCCCGAAGACCAGTCTAGCTAGAAAGCAAAACGAGCGCACCTATTTACTGAAGACTCTAGCTGGGTGTCCGAAGGATCCGAACAAGATCGAAAGGTCAGTATATTACAAAATTTATAACTTTTAAAAGGTACAACTTGCAGCTTCGAATAAATTCTATCCCTCATAGTATACAGCCGAACAAGTATTTAAATGCAATTTTCGCAAAGTTCTGAAAGACTATTTTTCTCGTCGTTCCCGATAAACTTAAGCTCGCAAGTTTAAGTAAAATGGCTCATTTAAAAGTTTAAATATGCGTGCTGTTTGAATAAGGAAAAATTAAACGCTAGTCCTGTTGACGCTAGTTTAATTTGTTTGACCATCTGTATTCTTCATGAAGAGAGACAGACGATAATTTCCTTATGTCTCGAATAGATGAACAAATATGTAATGAATAAAGATGATAAATAAATATTAATATCTCTTTGTTTTCGCAGACTGCTGCAAGTAGCCGTGCTGGACCAGAATGAGAATTTCACGGACCCGGATATTCACCTTATCTTTAGTATGCTAAGTGGCAGCGCGACTGGCTACAAAACCCTATTCAGCTTCTTGCTCGAGCACTGGTACGCCGTGAAGGAGCAATTCCAGAACAAGACTTTCCTCTGGGATGGTATCGTCAATTTCGCCACGTCCTCATTCAACACGCAGGAGGGCTACGACATGGTGAACAAGATGTATATGGATCACCAGAGCGAATTCGAGTCGGCAGACGCCGTCATCAAGAAGGCGCTCAAGATCATTAGTCAGGAGACTAAGTGGAACGAGGAAAACGGGCCTGTGATCGACGCCTGGCTCATGAAGAACCTATCTAAGGAGGACCTGGAGGCAATCGCGGCTTCGACGTCCGCATCCATCCTTTCCACGACTATCGTACCGACAACAATCAAGCAACCGCACACGGAAGAAGAAATCCGATTCCACGGATGAATAAGCGGACTCGAGTCCGTAATAGAATATAATCTATAACTTCTCAGCTGATCCCCGATTTCTTTTCTCAACTATAAATATAGGTATCTTCGCTTGTTTGACAAATAGATAGATAGCGTCGCGACAATAACTTTGCTCCTTTATATTTAATTTTTATTAAAATTAATATGATGTAGTGTTCAACAATCCTTAAGTCAAACAAATGATGTAAGGATTTGGAAAAGTCGAACGATTGGAACAGATTGACAGCGTAATTAAAATGCGACGAACGTAACATTTTCTTTTCTTCCCCCCCCCCCCTCTTTTATAGAGACAGTAATTTAGAAATGCCGATTTCGAAAAAGTAATGTTGTTATTATATATATTTAAATTTCTATTTTTGTAAAACGAATAAAGATCGACATCATTCGTGATACATTTATTCTACAGGCGGATGAAGCGTTTTTCTCAGGAAAGAAATGTATGAAGGCATTATTCGTAATTAAGAAGTAATTTAATTAAAATTTAATATGTAAAGTTTATTTCGATAAATAAAATTAACATTATATAATGTTAGGATTTTATGAACGTATGTTACATCTTATTTATTCGATCAGTAATTGTGTGTATTTAACATATGTTAGGAAAAACACTCAGCAGTCATTAATTTACATACATCTATAAATGAATACAACATATATA
>NJRQ01000214.1:194199-246554 GCA_003063805.1 Aphaenogaster ashmeadi | reverse complement strand
CTTCCACATCCCAATTCTCTATGTTTAATTCCTTGTTCCTTATTCCTCTCATTGTGTCTGAGCCCATAAGATATCTTGACGGCCGAGATATTCGATATGGATATTATTAGGTCTGTTCTTTGGAGCTGCACTATGTTGTACCTTCTGCACTTGAAATGAAGTAGATATATATATTAGACGTCGGAGAGAAAAAGAGAAGAGACAAAATATTCGAAGTTGCGAAGAACAAACCGATTGTCGCATTATTTAGCGAGACACGCATATATATATCGAATACGTTTTATTCGGTCAAGGCGCTCGTATCTCACGCTCGCGATAATTCATTTCATGCACAGCAGCCTTTACGGAATCGAGCAAACGAATTCGGGAAATTAGATCAGAGACGCGATACCACGGCGAAACGGTCTTGGGACCGATTCTATCGAATGCCGGCGACGGTCGATCGGATAGGATCGGACCGGGAGTTTCAATGTCAAACGGGCCGGGAACGTCGCGGCATCAGCGCCGGGAAGGAGGACAGCGACAGCGCAGCCACGGTGCAATCAATGAGCGCATATTGATCTCAACCTTTCGCCGGTGTCCGACACCCGCAGCGGCGGATCGCCACGAGCGTGGCGCGTATCGCGCCGGAATCTTTCCGCGCGCCACGAGCTCCGGTTCGAAGCCGAAAGCTCCGATTCTTCCTCCGCCTACTGGATTTCTCTGACTCGAAGAGTCAC
Source organism: Aphaenogaster ashmeadi (assembly GCA_003063805.1). Lineage (NCBI taxonomy): Eukaryota > Metazoa > Arthropoda > Insecta > Hymenoptera > Formicidae > Aphaenogaster > Aphaenogaster ashmeadi. The sequence continues at coordinate 245,835 of NJRQ01000214.1, read as the reverse complement.
AGTACCACGCTTTAAAAACCGAAAGCTCCGAACGCGAGTCGAACGAACGTCACGTGAGCGAGATGATTTTGTCTCCTCTCGGGTTCGGCGACGAGGCTGACGAAAATTCCAACGCGTTCGCGTTCGAACATCGAGATGTGAGAGACGGATATCGGTTTCACTGGATGCTTTTACCTGGAAACGATACGCGGTGTAAAACGCGATAAGATTGCGCTTCTAACTCAATATTGACAGAAATTGGAGAATTCGAGCGTTGCCTACGTCAGTATATTTTTCACAGATGGCTGTTACGTTATTTTTCTTACATAAATCTATGAAGTACCAGAAAGGAAAATTCCCAAGGAGAACAGAAAAGTCAAAATAATGTCAATTTGACATCATATTGACTAAATTTATGTCATTTTTTGGTCATGATTGAAATCTCGATCTAAAAATTAAAAAGAAGTCAATATAAAGTCATTTTTAAGTCATCTGAGATCGAGATTTCAATCATGACCAAAAAATGACATGAATTTGTTAATATGATGTCAAATTGACATTATTTTGACTTTTCTCCTTGGGTTTTCATTGCATGATGTTTATAATTGTAATAATTTTATTAGACGAACCGTACATGTAATTAAATTGAATCAGAGGCAGACAACTTTATTACGCGTGTAATGAATAACAAAATTGTAACATTATTGATTCTAATTCTAAGGCTGGTATTCATAGGGTGCGTTCCACTAGGCGCTCACAACGCTCGCGAGCATCATTTGTCCTTGTTTATCATTTGATAAACAACAAGGATAAAATGATTCCAAGAGCGTTGTGAGCGCCATAGTCGGTTCTTATTTCAAGACAGTCTTAAGTAACGTCTTAAGATGCTAATACGGCTCTGTGATTGGTTTAAGACATCTTAAGATTGTACTTAAGACGATCTTAAATATAAGAACCGACTATATGAATACTGCCCTATCCCAGATAGCAAGCTGACGTTATTTGTCGTCATTTTGACGTCAAAATGACGTCTAATGTCGTCAAAATGACATATTTGCTACTTGGGTAAGTCTAACGTTCTTAGAACAAACGAAAATGTGGAAGGTATATTTGCCGATGCTTCGATTAATCGACTTTCGAATCAACGATCGCGCATATACTGGTAATTTTAGAACTCCAATCGCTTCGTCGATAATGCGCGCATTCGTAGGATTTGAATGAAATTCTAACTTGGAGTTGTAGAGGTATTGATCGTAAAAAAGTTGAAGGAATTATCTAAGTATCGTAATCACATTGTATACTTTTTATATGAATATAATTAAATTGTAACATATCATCTGCATTTTTGTATAATTTTTCTTCAAAAAAGAAAATATCAGGAACAATTAATTGTAAGCTTTCAATAATTTTCATTCAAGATAATTCAATTAGAAAAGCATTTTAGTTTTTATTTTATACACAGCGCTCCTAAATCCACTTATTTAAGAAATAACAATTAATTTATATCGCCTATATTGCCTTAAGTTATAACGTTACATTGAAGATATTTAAAGTTATATTTTATATATAAAAAAATCTTTCAATTGGTTAACATTTTTATACTTTTTTTCTCAATATAAAGTTGTATCATCAAAATGACGACTGCCACGCGAATTGCAATATTGCGATAATCATGAAACAACTATGATAATACATGATGCCTTAATTCTGTTTGCAGATTAGACATTTTCAGGTCAAACATATCGCGTCTAGATATTCATACATTAAGACTGTTGGTTCTGAAGAGATTTATCACAACTTGACGACTGCCAAACAGCTGTTACAGTTTCATGTATTAAAATTAAATATAGTCCTGAGAAGGACATCCTGAGGAACATAATACAGTATCTTCATCGCCTAATTTTATTATATCAGTCCAGAGTATCGCTGCGTATATACGAAGTATTCTTAAAATATATATTAAACAATTTTACCAATTTACAATGCATTTGTGAGACCAACTATAAAGACAGCTGTTAGTTTTTCTCTAATCGGTTTAGTGATAGTGATCTTTGTAAACATTTATTTAAAAAAACAGAACGTCAAGCATTTGTAGAAAATTTCGAAATCACAAATTTTATTTCTAGCAACGGACGGCGAGACGCTACGCTACGCAGCGGCCATGTTTGAACGCGCCGAAGTGTGGCGCGCTTCGTCGATGGTTCAACGCGACGGCCGACAGGTGGCGCGCGGTGGTCTGCGCCGACCGTCCGGATTGGCCGCTTCGAAAGTAGTGCCAGACATGTGTCTCGTTTCCCGCCTCCGGTGCGGCTTGTGTTGTGTTGCGTGTGGCGGAGCAGCAGGGGAAGGAGGAGGAGGAGGGGCCGGGAGGGGGGGGGCGGCGACGGCGGGCGACCCGGTGAGTGGAAGGGAGGAGAGAAGAGGAGAGGAGGACACCGCCACACAAGTCTGGCGAGTCGGCGAGCGTAGAGACACGTAGAGACGCGGCGCGTAAGGGCTTTGCAGACCGGAATCGAACCGCGGGTGTCGGAGGTGGTTTCTCTTACTCCTGTGTCTTCTAAGCACGCCACGGGGACGCGCGACGCACAGGCACGTCAAGCGGGTACGCAACGCACTGCAGCAACACATCGGGTGGCATTCGCCGTCCGCGCACTGCCCGGTGACCGACCGTGTTGATTCGGCTGTGTCCGTCCGTCATTATATTCCCGGCCCCGAGAGAGCGAGAGAGAGCAAGGTTGCTGGCACGTAGTTGGTGTTGCGACGCAGAGAGGAGGAGGCGGAGGAGGAGGACGACGACGACGACGAGGAGGAAGAAGAGACGGACGGCGATACGTGCGCGTACGGAGCGGAGCGAGAACGAGCGGATCGGGGACCGACTGCCGGCCATGGAGAAGCGGATAGAGCTCGAGAAGCGGGGAAAGAATCCCGGCGACGTAAGGCAACCCTCAGATTTCTTTTACTGCGCTGCTCGCCCGCCTGCCTCCAATCTTTATCTCTAGTCCGCACTTTCCTCTCCCTCCCCCCGCGCGCGCGCGAGCGCGCGTGAGTGCGTGCGTGTGTGTCCCTCTTCGACGTGCGGGGTCCCGCGGCGGACACTCTCCGCGTTTTCGCACGCGCCTCTTTATTACGCGGCGCGGTGGACCAACGTGCGTCGCGGGATTTCAACCGCGCGTCCCTCGTCGTCATCCAACCGTCCCGGGACTCCCGGGAGTCTCGCGGGTTCAGGAACGCCGTTCGCAATCGCATTAAACAGCGGCGTTCGCCGTGTCCGCGAAGGAGAGAGAGAGAGGGAGAGAGAGAGAGAGAGAGAGAGAGAGAGAGAGAGAGAGAGAGAGAGAGAGAGAGAGAAAAATGAAAGACGGAATCGCCGCCGTGTTGCCTCGACTCTTCGGCGGCGACACAACAACCACGCACTCGCTAATGTGGCACGCCGTTTTGGTCGCACTTCCGTCTGTCTCTCTCTCTCTCTCTCTCTCTCTCTTTCTCATTCGCGCCCAGATGAATTTCGTGCCGACGACGGCGACCGCGTGGCCGTCCCGTCGTCGGCCTCGTCGCCTACCGGGGGACGACATATGCACGCACTGCCGATACATGGCCGCGAACGAGCAACGGGCATGGCGCATCGCCGAGGAGACCTCTCGTTCCCTCTCTCTCTCTCTCTTTCTCACGCGCTCTTCCATTCGCCCGTTCTCTACCTCTCTCGCGAAATAAAACGGAAACGTGGCTAGAGCGTTCCGCGTGCAGTTTCTATCCCACGGACTCGCTCCATTTCTCCGGTCTTCCCTTCCTTCCTTCCTTCCCACTTCATTTGCCTGCCCGCTCGCCTCGCGGCTCCACTACGCTTCATTTCGCTTTGTTGCTTTCGGCGGCGCGTCGGCCGAGTCCAGCGCGGCCACCAATCGCCGCCTACTCGCCCGCGGAAGTGATCTCGCGGCGATCGGCGTCGCGTCGCGTCGCGTCGCGCGTCCAAGTTTCTCGCGACGCGCGCGATCGCCCCGCCGAAACGAGCGGAGCTACCTTCATGCGACTACGTTGCTCCTTTTCGCGATCTTCGCTCGCTCTCTTATCGCTGTGACGCGGGGAGATTTCGCTCCGCGTTTCGTTAGGTCGCGCGCGCGCGCGCGCGCGCACGCACGGCGACTTGGAGGAGTAACCATTTTTCCGGTGGCGTGGAAAGCGGGAAGAGGCACGCGCGACACCGGCCGCCTCTCCGTACGCGGCGTGTGATTAATGGTGGATTCTCGCCGACGTCGTCGTTGTCGGTCGACTTTACCCGCGGACGGATTGATCGAGAGCTTGATTCTCCCACCTCCTTTCCGGATGCGATAGCGTTGGTTGTAATGATATAAATGATGATGGATTCGTTTCTCTCGCCGCGACTTTAGTTTTGCATTGACGAGCCAGCAGCGCCCGGTGTGTCGCTTTAATTTCTAACGTAACGGTAAACCGTATCGGCGTTGTATGAGCTGCGCGGAATATATACGTCGAATACAATTATAATTTATATATATATATATATATATATATATATATATATTTATACACACGATGTATTTATAATATATATGTATATATTATCTACATATATATTCTATATATATCCATATATATAATCTATATATATATCTATATATATATATATATAATTGCAGCTCCTCGTAGAATTCTCCTCCGGCGTTTACCGATACACATATGCGAGCGGGTTGACACCCAAATCCAGGATTGATTCGGGTCTAATTTCTCACCGTGACAATGGCGTACTTACGAATACGCAAACGTGAATACGCGTACCCTTGAAATTTTTTTCTACGAATGGAGAAAAAAATGTACTACGGAATTTCCTACGAGAGCACGGTAGCACAGCCGTGTAAAATTATCGGTAAAACTTGCATAAGTGCTAAATTATGCACTCGAATGTATATTAGTCCCGGGATATGCCTGTTCGCGCCATTGTGTGAAAAATTGTGCCGCTGTTCCCAGTTTAATTGTATCGCTTGCTCTTGCTTAGATCGGCACACTGGATTACGTAACTGGTAATATTTGCGATATATGTACACGGAGAAAATTTTATATTAAAAATTACTATGTATGGCAGTAGCCGTGGACCATTGCTGGAATTATAAAAATTTTTACTATGTTATTATATTAATAATTATTAAACTCTTTTGTGATAACATAGTAAAAATTTTTATAATTCCAGCATGGTCCACGGCTACTGCCATACATAGTAATTTTTAATATAAAATTTTCTCTGTGTATTTATATATATATTCATGGTTTAAAGTTTAAATGCGCGAGACGAAAATCCTGGTGACGTCCCGGAAATAAGTTAACTAGATCGAGTCAGTCCAGAGGATATACACTATTTTTAGAACAAATTTGTAAAATGGAATCAATCGTTTGGATATCCATGGACTATTCGTGTACACGAATGTTAACGGTAACGAAATGTAATTGAGAGACCGGGCGCCGATGCGGTGCCATAAATGTGATTAGAGTTAATCAGTGAAATACTTCGATAATGGATTTTCCACGGATTTCACTGCGGACGAAACGCGTCAAATTCCCCATTAATGGTTACGACCGTGTCCATTAATTAAATGCGACTGCAAAGAACCGAATAATAATTGGTCCGCGAATTTTGCAATAGAAATGCGCGATACATCCATTAAATGGCGATTAATAGAGATGACTTACGAAATTTCGGAATATTTGTCGCATGATTGTACTGCAGATCGAATCGATCTACGTGAGTCAATCGTCTCGATCGAGAATGATTTAGACGGTCCACACATTTCTCAAGCAAACTATGTCGAAACTTCACTTCAATGAATCGAACTTGAACCATTGCTTTCCCCCGGACGCCTCTTTATGTCGAATTATATGTGTAATTACTGTTCTCATGAAAACCCTCGTGAACTTCACAATGAACGAATATTCTCCAACGTAATACACATAGATATTTCTACTCGAAAAAGATGGAACTTTTAACAACTCCGAATATGTTTATACTATATTTAAGAATGTAAAAATACAGTATATGCACAGATAAAATGTTAGATAATTTTTTCTTCAAATCGAAAGTATAATATATGTTATATATATATAAAAAAATATATATATATATATATAAGAAAATATATTTTCTTAATTTAAAAGTTTGGTATTTTTAGTAGGACTAAAAATTATGCCAATTGAATCTTTTTAACGTAAATTAATTTAAATAAGATCAAAAGGGCAAATGAGAGTCAGTGCGGATCTAGGAGCACAAATTATTATGTAATTAACATTAACAAATTACATGGATGAAAATGAATTCATAAATTAAAAAGTAAAAAGATATAATTGTTCGAACGTTTCGGCTCCTATTTGGGCCATCTTCAGCGCAAAATTCGTTACTTCATTCTCTGTTCTCCATTATACCCAGAGCGTAATCTTCACACGAGACGTTGGTCACAAACGGTTGGTAGGCCGAATGATATTGAAAATAAAAAAAATGCTAAAAAATACAGAACAAATTAAATTAATTTTTTAGCATATTTTTTTATTTTCCTACATGCACAATTCCATATTCAAAATGTGATCTTTACCAGCAAGTCTCTTACAAGAGCTTTTTTTCGAAATGTCTTCCTGGTTATAATAAAGCAAAGGTATGACACTGCTCGGTGACAATAATTCCGGGGATCTTTGCAATTTGCGACATCGATCGGTATAAAAAGGCTGCAACGAGGTGTTGCCTTTCCCGAGCGAGCGCCAAAACGTACATCTCGACCAGAAGCGTGGCAACGTTCTTAATACCAGTTCGACATATCGAAACCTACTAACGGTGCTTCGTACTTTTGGTCAATCCGAAAATATCGACGTAACCATCGCCTCGACGACTTAACTATTGACATTTTGTCATCGATGCGTGTTAAAGTGCATAGGACACTTGCTGGCGCGGGTGATGATCGCGACGGCGCAGTTTGCGGAGAAAGTTCCTGGTCCTGAAAGAAACATCTTGTCTTTTCGTTTGATGTAGAAAACAACATAGACGCTTCAGACAAAATTTAGACAAACAGCAATTCAAGTTATTCTGTCGCTGGACAGAACCATCTTCTTGGACTTCCTACAGGTCGTATTCCCCCTCTCCCGCGAACGTCACGTTTATCGCGATGATAGAGATCGTTACGTGATACGCGTGAAGAATTAACGCGACATATGTTTACCCGATTAATGTATTTTTTAGCATCGAGGCGTCGCCACCGATGCTCGTCGCGCGAAAAAGCGTGTTGCGCGCGCGTCGGCAGCGGCCGCGTTATGTAAATGAACGAGGCGCGCGCGCGCGCGCGCTCCGCCATAAGCGAGGCGCGTGCACGCGGCAACCTGGACGTCGCCATTGCACCGCGGCGTGGCGCCGGGACGCCTCTCCGCCGCGTCCGGCTACCAGCCGGGACCACCTCGCGGCGTCGCGACGTCAACTCCGTCGTCGATCGCGCGTCCCGTCGCACCTCGTTCCCACGCGTTCGACGTGCGTGCGTGCGTGCGCGCGCACACGCGTGAGCACCGGATCGCGTTTCGGTGACGCGTTGCCAATCGCCGCGCCGCCAATCACCGCGCCGCCATCTTGGACGAGTCCACTCCGCCGGCTGATCCGGCCAACCGGCCGCGGCGCGGAGTGGCACGCGCGCGCAACGCTTCGCGCGACGGCCACGGCGAACGAATTTTTCCGGCACGACGCGACGTAACGCAACGTCACCGAGCGTCGCCGAGCCGAATCGAGCTGTCTGCTCGGCCGATGTCAGCCGGCGTCGCCCGACTTTCTCAGGTGCATCGCCGCGTCCACGTCTCCTCTGTACGTGCGTAGGCGTTCGCAGAGCCGTAGCTAGGGTGTGGCGTCAGAAGGGCGGCCTCGGCGCGACGCGACGCTAATTCGGAAATTAATTTCTATTCGCCCGTTCCCCGCGAAACTTTGTAAAAATTGTTCCACCTGCATAGAGCGTGCACACGCGGCGTCATTAAAGTCGTGACACGTGAATTTATGCGCGTATCGAAGCATATGTGCTTCGATAAGCGCCTAATTTCGTGCGTTAAGACATTGGCTGCGTTCAGCAGAAAAAGCAGCTTTGCAACTGTTGTAAAATTCTTTAATATGATTGGTTCTTGCCCTTGGTTCCGCCTGGATCTAAGTGTATAAACCAATCATATTAAAGAATTTTACAACTGTTGCAAAGCTGCTTTTTCTGCTGAACGCAGCCATTAATAGCTCCGTGTATATCTATATTCATGCTGACAATGAGACGAACCGCATACAGAACATTCTGCGTAGTTATTTTAAAATTAGAGAACGGGGGTAATCTTGTCTTAATATCTTTACTGTTATACATCGCATCTCCGTTCCTAAATGCATAAGTTAAACAGATGTTGAGTTTACGTGCTAGTTACAATGGCGCTAGCGGCTCTTACATATTTAGGACTCTGAAACTTTGCCCACTCCGCGTTGACCACCCGCGTCGCATTTGCAATGCATCTTGGACGCAACAGTGCCGTGCCACTCGGGAGCAACACCATGGTTGCGATATTTTCAAAATTGAAAACGTTGATCCGGTCGAGCCTTACAACCGACGCAATCGTAGAGAATTCCCCGCGTTTAAATCGCATTGCATGGACTTAGGAATGAACGTAGAAGGGCGTATCTTGACGACGAAAATGCCATTCTTTGAGAACAATAATAAAACTGCGTAATTGCGTAATCGTGATTACAAAACATATATGTCTTTATTATGGAAACTATATAGGGTAATTTCACATTTCGAAACATTGGAGAATCTTGGCGACGTAACGTGCGCGCGTCTTCCTGGTTTCCTTGATCCGTAACTGTCATTGATCCACTCGTATGACACCTCGTGATGTTACCGCTGTGATCGGTGCAACACCGAGTACACATGTAACCAACCTGCCGACCGATTGGTCGCATGCCCTACGCAAGATGTCTAGATGAGGAGGATAGAATAAAAAAAGTTACGTGTACTTGAACCGAAAATTAAATCAGGGGAATCCCAATGAACGGAACACGTTGTACGCGCGCTTGCTCTTGAAATTTAATTCTGGTTTTCCGTGAAAAAACTTGCGCGTTAAGACACAGATTAGCGAGAAGGAATACGCGATGAATTATCCTTAGAGAATACGAAATTTATGGAAACGGAATTTGTTTAAGAAAAAGTATAGATGCTTTATTTTATTTCCTTGAGTGTCGGTCTTTAATAGTATCATTAACGTTTCTGATTGGTAATAAAGATAGATTCTATTAATTTTTAATGGATATACACGGAGAAAATTTTATATTAAAAATTACTATGTATGGCAGTAGCCGTGGACTATTGCTGGAATTATAAAAATTTTTACTATGTAAAACAATGAAAAACATAGTAAAAATTTTTAGAATTTCAGCAATAGTCCATGGCTACTGCCATACATAGTAATTTTTAATATAAAATTTTCTCCGTGTAGATATAGATAAGATAAAAAAGCTAATTTTATAATTACTTAGCACAAATATAACAACTTAATATATGAACAAAAAATAAACATGTATAATTTCTGCTTTTCATATTTCTTTATTTATTGAACATGAGTCAATCCTATCTACAGATTATCGTTGATTAATGCGGTATCAATATTCTATCAACGTGATCTGATCGTATCCACATCGTTAGAGAAGTAAATGCATGTGCTTGATATCCCGGGATATCGTGGCAGGATACCTCAAGTTTAACACTATTTTGCAATCGCGATGTAAAAGGACGAGGTGTAACATCGCGCGTAATGGCGGTGGCATTAGCAGATCGATGTGTGCGGCCAATCAAAAATCTACCCCGGCGAATACCTAATCCGCGAGCGCCAGTGACGCCTTTGGCGGCCGTACCGCTCTTTTAAAATTCAAAAGACCGAACTCCGATTGTCCGATTGCCGCGGAAACGAATGTGTGCATATATCAACCATGGGATGTCACACCTCGCCTCGTTACATCATGAACGCAAAAACGTAATATGTAAGCATCGATACTTCCGGCATCTCGAGGCATCCGGTATCGATGATGACCACTCTCTTCATTCCCCTCCTCCCCCCCTCCTCTATCCACCACCTCCCCCCTCTCGTACTCGGCGTCGCGTGCCGCAGTCCGTGCTTGTCGCTCGCCGGCTTTTCCGACACCGCTAAACAAGACGCGGCATGCACTCCGCTTACCGTCACGCCGCTCCCCCCCTTCTTGCTTCTCTCTCTCGTTCTCTCCACCGCCCTTCATTCCCCCTCGTCCTTCCCGCGCTGCCCCGCGCCTTCTCCGTCCTCCTATCCGGTCCCCGCTCTCACCCTCTGGCCTTTCTCTTTCTCCGATCAATAAAATAGCCCATCTCCCGCGAAAGCTTATCGCTCGTTTGAATTTTAGCGGAGGACGACTTTTTCGACCGCGAAGCGCCCGACACCGTCGCTACGGCCGTCCGCGCCCGCCCTTCGCGTCCCTCGCGTGCGAGAGAAACGCGCGCGCGATTCCGCGGCCGCGCAACCCGAATACGATCCCATTCGAATACGATTTCGCGAATCGATGAATGACGCTCGCTCCAGAACGCCGTACATTTGCAAGTTCCGAAATACCAGCGTCTCGAAATAATCACTATTCCTCTCGATTTAACTTTCGGTTGTATTTTAGAAAGGACACGGTAACATTCGGCACGCACGTTTTTGTCTTCGATCTGCTTCTGACATCTATACGTAATGATTTTGTTTCCCTGTTCGTCAACTGCTAGTAAATAATTGTATGATTCATGTGCGTGTTACAGATCAAGGAACTTGTTCTTGATAATTGCCGGAGTACGCAAATTGTGGGTCTGACAAATGAATACAGCGCCCTGGAGTCATTAAGTCTTATCAACGTGGGTCTTACCAGTCTAAAAGGCTTCCCGAAGTTGTCCAGTCTTAAAAAGGTATACAGATGTCTGCTTATCGCAAAGTATACTTATTGGGTTGTTATAGAAATAATATACATACAAATATTAAAGAATGTGCAGTCTAGTAAAATAATGATAATAATTGTCCTTATCGCACAAAGAAATTTTCTTTCTTGTACCGCAAGTACAAATTGTCTTTGTGTTGTGCAGTTGGAGTTGAGCGACAATCGGATTTCGGGCGGTTTAAATCTGCTCGATTCGAGCCCCAAGTTGACTCATCTGAATCTGAGTGGAAACAAGATTAAAGATCTCGATACGCTACAACCATTGGTAAGTTCTCACGCTTGTTACAGAAAGCTGAAATCTATCTATCGCCAAATCGCTTAAGTTAAATCGCTGACACGCAGTCCTTCCGTATTCCAGAAAGAGTTCAAGAACCTGAAGAGTCTTGATCTGTTCAACAATGAAGTGACAAATATGGATAATTATAGGGAGAAAGTCTTCAATCTTATTCCCAGTCTACGATATCTTGACGGGTATGGAATATATACACTGGATTAGCTTTGTTATTTCATTTATTTTCTTAAAGCGGCTAATTGTATTTTTTCTCTGTGAATTCAGATATGACGCCGATGATTGTGAGATCGACAGCGAAGGGGATGATGATGATGTCAATGGAAACGAAGATGGAGAAGGAGGTGGCAACGAAGACGACAGTGAAGAAGGTTGGTTGAGAACTCGATCATGTAATAATTGTAAATGAAAAGTCAATTACGTAGAGATATTTATTAATGATTTAAAAAATAATTATATCAGTTTGCATATAAATAGTAGTGAATACACATATCGAAATATAGTTTCAGATGAAGAAGATGAGGATTTCCTAGATGATGATCCAGGATTAGATATTGTCTATAAGGAAAAGTTCGGGGTGAGTTTAGTTGACTTCACATTTAAATAATTCATAAAATTGAAACCGCGTTTAAGACGATAGAACAAAAGCATGCTCGATGAAACGTTCATCGAGATCTTTTGCTCATTAGACATTTATTATCTATAAGGTAATCATAAAGATGTGTAGGTGTTATAAGTTGTATATAGCATTACAAATGATCTAATTACATTTAAAGAAATATATTAAAAATAAATATATATTGGGGTATATAGGACAGTGATGAGGAGGATTATATGGGGGAAGAAGAAGAGGAAGATGATGATGAGGATAATGAGGATGATGAGCAAGAAGAGGAGGAAGGTACGATACTCAAAAATTTATTTTTTTTTTGGTCTAAAATTTTAAAATTTAATAATAGCTTGAACATATATAGAGTATAGATATTCAAATATCGGAATTATTTTAATGCAGCATATAATCTTTCTTTTTATTCGCTTATCACACACATGTTGTAAACTAATTTTTATTTCTTTATACAATGAAACCGATCATGTTTTGTGCAGAAGAGTCTCCCGTTCGAGGAAAGAAAAGAAAAATTGACGATGTGGGGGAGAATTTGAATGCTTAAGAAGGGAAGAACAGGCTGTCTCTGATACTGTTGAATGAGTGTAAAATTCGTATAAATAACAATAATTGCGACGCCGAGTGAACAGCTGGGAATCAAACAAATCGACCGACCAATGACAGACTACAGTTAGTGATATGAATTTATCAGTAAATCATTGACTGTGAGGAAATTGTCTGTGTAACAACAAAAGATTTATCGTACGGTAGAAGTGGAATGTGAATGGAAAGTGGGAAAGCTGGGAAAGAAACGGATAATGATGGCATAAAAATAGGACTGCATTCCAGCTGGACACAGCACAGTTTTAGTTATACTAACGATATTTTATATAGAGTATATAGAGTTAGAGTATTAGTGGCGTTGCATAAAGTGGAAGAAAGATCGAGGAGAGAGAGCATGAGAAAAAGAGAGGGCGAGTGTGAGAGCGAGAGAGTGCGCGTGTGTGTATGCGCGTGCGAAAGAGACGGAAATAGATTGCGGGAGGTAGCGGAGTTTTACACTTGAAGGAGCATCTTGTCTGTTAGCTCCAGTCGGCCAAAGGCTGGTCACGCTGGAATGCGGTCATCGTTAATCAGTAATAAGGTTACATAAGTTACATTTTAAATACATTATTATTGTACCGTGAATAAGTATAGAGTAAACGAGGAACAACTTTTGTACAGGTTTACACCATACATCGAGGTGCATTATATGCCTCTGTGATTTTTGGGACAGAAAATAAAGAGAGAAATATATGTTACTCGTATACGTGAGCGTATATATCCGACGAGGGTGGGATGGGGATTGGGGAAGAGAGTACGTTAAAACAAAAAAAGAACAGGACGGTCGCTGTAAATGATGGCGAATTGCACGCGTTCTTCGCGGGAACGTCCTACACTACAGAAATGTCCGATATCAACGAGAGACGGATAGCGAATAGAAAATAATATCGTAATATTTATATTATTGTTTTCAATCGCGTGATTCCGATGGCAGAAGAGCGAGAGTTAGACCGTTTATATTATCCAGATACGTGAAATACACGAAATTCTCCGATACACCTCGATTAACGTGTCGAACGTGTTGCACGCGGACCCGGTGTTATCCTAACTTAGACTTTTTTTTAGTAAGCTTTAAGTTCCAGATATTCTATGTACAACGGCGATCGACCGCCCGACGCATGGCTGTTAGGATTATTGTTATTTACCCTCGAGCATTGCGTAAATGTTGTGCTCTAATATAACGTAAAAGAATCAATTTGATTATTACGATTTGCGATATTCTCCCACTTTTGAAGATATTGTACAGCTGTATAACTCGATTCTTTTTTTCTTTTTTTTATATATATATGTATATAAGGCATCACAGATTTATCGTAATTTCTTTTTACCTATATATTCTATAAATATAAGACTAATACTTTTTTAACAGAATAAAATAAAAAGACAGAAACACTCAATATCTAGAAGTGTCTTTGTTTTGTGTTTTAAGCGAAAGTTTCTTTAGCGGAAATTTAATTCTTCAAGTATTTGATATTGAAAATTGAAGAGCTTGTAACGAATAAGTTTCTATTAAAATGAAAAATGATTTATCATTTCTAATTGAAAGAAGATACGATAATTCTAGGACATCCTGTGTATGCCAAAGTATAAACAATAAATTATGTTGATTGATAATGTGATTGATTTTTATGTAACATTATGTAACTGCAGTAGGCCTCAATCTTTGGAACGAATTACTAAGGAAACAAAAATCAACATCATGTGCGTCAAACGATTAACCTTTAATTTCTGTCTCTGAAGTTACCATTGCGCTGATACATTTCGTGATGAATAATGAAGTGCGAAGTTGAGAGGTAATGGAGATTCATCAATATATTATGATTAACATTGAATTACGAGTATGATTTTAAGAAACAAAATATTTACACTTGCGCTTTCGCACTTTTGAATTGTACTAAAGTCAGAAACGCAAAATTAGATTTAGGGCAGGAACAAAAAAATGTGACAAAAGAGACACATTTAATGAGACAGGCGCAAGATAAAGGGACTCGCAGGATGGATCAGACGATGTAGTTAATGGTGAGACTGCGACGAGTAGACTGGACAGGGACAACCAATTAACTACGTAATCGTGTGAGAATGGATGGGAGTATAGTGGCGAATGAGAATGTGAAGAGAGAGAGAAAGAAAGAGAGGATCGGTTTTATAAGAAAAAAAGAATTTAAAAAATAATTATGCGGTAGTATCGAGAGGACCTGGCGCCTCCTTGTCGCCAGTTTGGTTATGGCCTTATCCAATTTTTCCAAGACTAAAAGCAAATTTATATTAGGTACAATGAGTATATGTGAACATGTACAGGTCCAAATCTGTAAATTTCCAATCTGCAATTTGTAATTGCGGTTCGCGCGGAAGCGTTTATTAAGCGTTAAATTATAAATATAATTAAGAATTTAAATTATAAATAATTAAAAACACATTCCGCGCGCCCCGCGACACACGTGTACACATACACACATTCACAAACAGACCCACACACATATACACACATACGTAACACACTTTTGTCAATTGCGATTTTGGATAGACCATTTAAGTAAGGGAAAAAGAAAATTTGTCTATCACCTTCTATTACCAGATATATTACATCTGTGTATTGTCTGTCTGTTCCGTTGTTAAAATGGATTTTTATCATAACGTTTGTTTATTTCGAGCAATCCTCATCACACAAAATAAGAAAAGATAATTTATTAATAAAACCATTTATAAATCAATGATGGTGTATCCGATATGTATTGACAAGTGAACCTAGCTTTTGCACTTGTTTTTTATTGCTTTTGGCGTTATTAATACGAATGTCTTTGTTTTTTCTTCATTCTCGCTTATAAGTTATTTTTAGATAATTAATTTTTCAGGAAGTATCTTTTATATATATATATTTATTCCAACTCACCGATCATCTTAACTGTGAGCTTTGGTCTCGCTATATCAATCGGATATACATAGATATAAGTAAAAGTATATATAACTGAAGATAAACGATATCGTTTTAAGGAAAGATATTTCGTAATTGAACTGTAATTTGTTCCCAATTATACTTTACTGATTTTAAATTTGGCAATGTATCCTATAAAGTACGTACAACATAGATTTTCTCGCGTAGACTTATTATTTCTAGTTATATTCCTTGAAACTTAGAAATCTAGATCAAATAAATTCCTATTTCTTGTTTCTTGTCTCTAATTTATCTTTTGTTTTGCAGATAGGAGCGTCCATCTGGACGCAAATACGTCGCTACGATTAAAGCCTCAGATAAATGTTCCAGTAAATTACGAATCGAACTATTTGAGTAGTATAAATATTCGAGCTTCAAGTTCAATGAAGCTAATCGATCTATTTGATCGTTCGAATAAATCAGACAGGAAAAATTCGAGCAAAAATAATATTCGTTACAAAAGTAAACATATGTTTGTTCCGTTTTAGATACGAGATTAGATCTCACAGTTCGGAGGCGATTATGTTTTAAAGAAATTACAGTTCGGTTTTTAAATCCGAGCGAAATTATCGATCGCGAGAATTCTAATCGCTGCAGGTTTGAAATGGCTGCGCGCCAATATGGCCGCCATCGATCCCGTGCAACGAATAGTATGAATTTAGCCGACAATTAATGATTTCTTTAACAATTTCCTTATGAAATCGCTTGTATTTCGTATAAAGACTTTCGAATTGTAATTAAAAAGATTTGACAATCATCTAGAACTAGATAATTTTAATTAACTAATAATTTTTATTCTACGCAGTTAATCTACATAAATAAAACAAAGTTTTTGTATAAAATCGTTTGTATTTAGTACGAAGAATTTTGAAATATAATTGAAAAGATTTCTCAGGCCGGTATTCATAATCTATTCTTATATTTAACCCTTAGCTACACTGGCGGAGTATCCAAAATATCCAGTAGATATAATTATATATTTTTGGGAGGCAGCCTCCTTGACCTTGACATGTTTGTCAAGGTCATGATCCTGAACAACACTTGTAAACTTTAAACCGGTGCTTGTTCTCAAGGAGAACAGAAAAGTCAAAATAATGTCAATTTGACATCATATTGACCAAATTATGTCATTTTTTGGTCATAATTGAAATTTCTATCTCAGATGATTTAAAATGACTTTATATTGACTCTTTTATTATATCTTTTTGATTTTTTGATCGAGATTTCAATCATGACCAAAAAATGATATAAATTTGGTCAATATGATGTCAAATTGACATTATTTTGACTTTTCTATTCTCCTTAAGTGGGTTGTTTATTAAAAAGTTATTAACAAAAAAAGTCATACAGGTGGGGTACGTTTGTACCCCGCCAGTGTAGTTAGGGTGCGGTCGAGTTGCCGCTACAAATGCTTTGAAGCATTTTTTGATTGGTCAATTAATAGAATTCTTTATTCTGATTGGTCAATTAAACGCTTCGAAGCATTTGTAGCGGCAACTCGACCGCACCCTTAAGGGTTATAAGTATAATCTTAAGATGTCGTAAACCAATTACAAAGTCGCATTAACATCTTATGGTGTTACTTCCCAGGTAAAACACAAAATCATAATAAGATCATAATGACATCAAGTAAAAGTCATTTTAGGAAAAATCATTATGACGTCATTCGATACACTTTTTATGATGACTTTGTGATGAATTCTTGATATAGCAATGATTTTTAGAAGATTTTTTAGTTTAATATCAAGAATTTATCACAAAATCATCATAAAAAGTGTATCGAATGACGTCATAATGATTTTTCCTAAAATGACTTCTACCATGATGTTATTATGATCTTATTATAATTTTGTGTTCTACCTGGGTTAAGACGGTTTCGAAATAAAAACGAACTATGAATATCGGCCATGGTCATTCGGACAATTGAAATTAAATATTTTTAAACTTTCTAACCGACATCGGCTAAATTCATACGGATGCGCGACGGTCGCCGCGGGCCAATATGGTCGCCGGCCTTTGCCGGCCATCCTGCGCGACGGTCGGCGCGCACCAATATGGCCGCCGGTGGCGCACGGTTCGCGGCCACCGTTTGACGTTCGTGCGCCGTCGCGACTCGCGCTCTCAGTCCCTCTCCGCACCTCGGCACGAGTGTTTCGGTCTCGCGAGTTGGTGCGCCGCTGCCTCCCCCCTCCTGCGCAAAGCTGCGAGACGTCGTCGCGTCGACAAGTTGAGAGAGTTTTAAGTGTGCTTCGCCTCTCCTGCCTCCGGGGACTCCGATACTCCGCAACCGACGCTACGGGAACATGGCCGAGAGCAAGGGCGCGTTAATCGCGAAGACAGTGCAAAAACACGCGGGCAGGGCGAAAGAGAAGGTAAGTGCACTATGTCTCTCTTTCTCTCTCTCTCTCTCTCTCTCTCTTTCTCTCTTTGAACAGGTCGCTCTCCTCGAGCACTCACGTTCGCGGACGACTCCGACTTGTCCTCGCGAAACAGAAATTAGCGCGAGAATCTGCGTGCGACCGGAGTTGACCATAACCTCCGTGAAGTGCCTCTCGATTGGACGCCGCGATACTCGCCAACGTCGGGGTTAACGTTTCGCGTCACCGCCGCGTGACAATCGCATCGCAATTAAATCTCCCGTTCGTTTGGCTCCCGTTCGAATTAGGCGTTCGCTATCCGGAAAGTAGAATGTAGTACCGCGGTTTCTCTACTGGTATGGAAAATTTGTGCGATCAGTAAGGGAGATAAGAAAAGCGAATGTCAATTTGCACAATCGCGTTTTGATCGCTCGACTCGTGACACGGAAATGTGCTTCCGCGAGGTTTCTTCAACGCGGTATATCAATCGGATATTCTGTCATTTGCATAGAATCGCACGCGACGCTGCTGCAATATTGATGAGCGATTTTATAAATCGCTCATTAATCTATCATACAAATAAAAGAGCTCGATCGACGAACAACGAACGATAACAATAACGAGATTCGTACCGGAGCGAGTTTCGTCGGCTAAGGGCCATAGCACTCAGAAAAACGTAAGCAGTAAGACTTATGTCTATTTTCACCAATGTAGTTTAACTTTAATCTCGGTTTAACTTAAGCGGTGTCTACAAGAAGATTTTAAGTCGTAAGATTTAACATATCGACCCATCACAATCAAAATTGCGGTCTTACTTTTAGAATGCTCAACTGTGATTGGTCGATATGCTTAAGTCTTACGACTTAAAATCTCATTGTAGACACCGCTTAACTCTTTATCTTTTTTAGTTCTAAGGCCCGGTTTCACCAACGCGAGTTAATCTAATCGGTCGATTAAACTATATCTTTGTCTCTCTTTAAGAATGTATCTGAAAAGAGACAAAGATATAGTTTAATCGACCGATTAGATTAACTCGCGTTGGTGAAACCGGGCTTAAGAATTAGAAAGAGATAAAGAGTAAGTTAAACCGAGATTGAAGTTAATCTACATTGGTGGAAATGGACATTAAGCAGTAAGCGAATCGGCCAATCATAATTGAGAATTGTTGGAAACGTAAAGCTACCATTTTGAAATTCTCGGCTCTGATTGGCCGATTCACTTACTGCTTACGTTTTTCTGTGTGTTATGGCCCTAAAGCGGTTTTCAGTAGGTTTTTGTCAGTTTAACGCTATAATACCGGGTGACCGGGTGACCGGGTGACCGTGGGCTCTGTTTATATCTTTTTCAGTAGATTTCGTCAGTTTAACGCTATATCGGGACTTAACGGGTGCTCTGTTTAAACCTTTTTCAGTAGGTTTTGTCAGTTTTTTTCAGTAGGTTTTTGTTAGTTTAACGATATACCGGGTGACCGGGACTTAACGAGGGCTCTGTTTATACCTAAGGTTTGTTCGCGTCGCCATGCCCCAACATGCTCCTACTCACTCCAATGCACTCTAATAGGTTGGCGTCACCGGAATCAACGTATTGGAGTGCATTGGAGTGAATAGGAGCATGTTGGGGCATGTGACGCGAACAAACCTCTACTGTCTAGTGTCTACAATGAGATCTTAAGGCATAAGGCTTAAGCATATCGATCACAATCAAAATTGCGGTCTTACGTTTAGAACACTCGACTGTGATTGGTCGACATGCTTAAGCTTTACGCCTTAGGCCGGTATTCATAGTCTTCAAGACCGTCTTAAGTTATGTCTTAATACGGCTCTGTGATTGGTTCGTGACATCTTAAGATTGAACTTAAGACGGGCTTAAGCGGTGTCTACAATGAGATTTAAGTCGTAAGACTTAAGCATATCGACCAATCACAGTCGAGCATTCTAAAAGTAAAACCGCAATTTTGATTGTGATTGGTCGATTTCTTAAGTCTTGCGACTTAAAATCTCATTGTAGACATCGCTTTAAATAACTATGAATACCGGCCTTAAAATCTTATTGTAGACGCCGTTTAACGGTGAAAAAAAATCAACGACATTGTCCTTAGCGAGTTTACCCCGTGATGTCCGATAGAAGAAAGCAAAACACATTTCGTATTTCTCGGGAGCGCGACTTGCGTCGCGCTTTTTTTACCGGCACGGCGCGGCGCCTCGCAATGTCGCGGTCCGAGCTTACGTAATCGGTAAACACGTTCGCAGTGACTCTGTAGCGGTATCGTTCGAAATGATAATTACGCACATCTCCCACTGGGGAGTCGTCCCGATGTAGAAAACTGCGCGTGCACAGGTGTATCCTAGCTGCACGTCCTGCCTTTCTTATCGGCGGCGATCGCGTGTTTCGAGGAGCACATGATCCCCACGTCGCATGATCTACGATTTTTTATTAGAGACTGACTGCTTCAAGGTGCCACGTGTATCCACTGAGTAATTCTTCGGCGATAGATCCTTGAAACTGCATATCCGGGAAATGCCCGACTCCATATTAATATCTCGAATATTGCTTACGTTAAAGTTGAGCGAAAGAAAACATTTTTATATATCCGCATCTTTATACGAATCTTTTTTTTAAATCTTAAAACCTGCTTTGGACGATCTGTAATTTCAGATTTTTCAGGATAGAGAACTCTATTTATTTTATTATGCTTTATATTTTGATGTATATATTTTATATATGTGGATAATTTTGATTTTTTTTATGTTTCTCATATTACTCGGTATAAAATTATGAATAGAATTCCATCTTGAATTTTGACGCGAATTGTAGGTCGTCTAAAGTGGGCTCGTGATCGCAGAGCACAAGAGTCATATTGCATGATTTATTTTAACTACGGGATTTTCGTTAAACTTACGATTTTCAATAAAGATTGTCTCTTCAAGATGCCGCGTGTATTTACCGAGTAATTCTTTGGCGATAGATCGAATAAAAAAAAAGTATTTTTAAATATCCGCATCTTTATGCGAATCTTTTTTTATCCTTAAAATCCGCTTTAGACAATCTGTAATTTCAGATTTCAAGATAGAATTCTATTTCTAATTTTATATGCCATGCATACGTGTATTTGAACATATACCTTATATGTGTGTGTTTTAATTCTTCATATATTTCTTTTATTACATAGTACATAAAATTAAACGGTATATGTACAAACGGTAAAAATAAAATAAATATTTTATTTAAAATGGAATTCTCTCTTGAGTTTTGACGCGAATTGTAGACTGTCTAAAGTGGGCTTAATGCAATTATCGATATCCCGTAATTAAAATAGTCCTCTATTTTTTATGGTACCGGAGCATCCTCCATAATAACCTCGAAATTTAAGCCACAATGTTCTACATGGAAAATGTATTAATACCATAGAAAGCAAGAAAAGAGAGAGAGGGAGAGAGACAATAAATTATTGTTGCATAAATTATAGATAAAGCGATAGATATTTCCCGACAAATTTTCCTTCAATCTTCACGTCATAAAACGACGTCAGTTGCCTTTGATCCGAAGTGAAGCTGATATGACAGCTATTAGATATAGTATAGAATGTTACATTATGCCGAGTCTGTGTGTGACGAGTAGATCGCCCGCGATTAAATATAAATGCACGCGCATTTACGGCGAAACGAAACCATCCGACATTCTCACGAGTCACTCAAGATGAGACGCTATTTACATGTTTCACTTTTGATGATTCATTCACGCGGCAAGCAGAGAACCTCTCTTACTTTTTTTCGCACCTGTCGTTCAACGATCGTATTTGTGGAAACGTCATTTACGCGCTCCACTTTTCACTTTGGATGATGCATTCGCAACGATTCGTTTAAAGCGGAAAAAAGTCTAGAATTTCTCTACTTTTTCTTGTATTGAACCCGAGCAATCATTTCTATCGTACATATTGTTTGCACCGAACTGTTCTTTTATTTTATAGCGAATTCGGTTGGGCGCACTGGTGCACATTAAAACCATCGTACACAAATTGACATAAAGATGTGTGTTTAATATAAACATAAAAACGGGTTAAACTGCGTAATCTTTAATACACTTTATTGTGCTGTTTGATAAAATATGTATTTTATGATTCGAAATATTTGCATTTTACTTTTACACTCAGATTAGATGAGTGTACAACGGCTTTAATATGCACCAGTACGCACTAGTGCGTCCAACCGAATTCGCTATTAGACAATCCATGATTATTCCGAAACAGCATTCCAAAGCTTTTCTTTATAACAATTAAGATTTTTATTTGGAAGATTATATCTATAGTGTGTGGACAAACGAGTATAAGTCAGAATTTGGCGAAAATGAATTAAAATTATAACTACAGATATTTTTATGAACTCTATTTAATGGTTTAAATAATATAACTCATTTCTGTTAAATTACTATTATATTAGAATTATCGTATGCAATATAATTACAAAAACTATCAAACAAATGTAATTAAAATCGACCTGACTGGCCAGATATAAAAAGTGCACTACGTTTCGACCGTAAGTTTCGGTCCTTATCAAGTGCGTCGATACACTAGTACAGTGAAACACATTAAGATCTATGAAACAAAAAACTATGTTTTTAATGGTAAATAAAACTTAAAACGTGATTTTCTCGAATTTTTATTCTCATACTTGTTTGCCCACACATCATAGATATAAATTACTTATATATGTATCACGTATATTCATACACGGTTTATATTTTTATATTGCAAAATTTTATTAATCAAGCATTTTTGATAACTCTTCGTTTCCAAAAACACGACTTTATTTAAATATACAATATATATATATATATATATATATATATATATATATATATATATATACATAGAGTATCTGTCAACATATGCGTTTTTAACGCGAATTTGTTGGAATCTATAAAAGTCGCGATTCGTTATAGTCTGGGAACCGCTGATACGAATTCAGGCTACGGAAATTTGCGTATGCGAGAGACTTCTCAAGGTGCATCATAGATCGCACTCGCGATGATGCACGTCGATGCATATTGCCACTTCCGCAGTTCGCCGGCAACCTGCGCCTTGGATGCGACGGGGACCATTGATGCATCGCATGGGCATTGCATAAGAGACTCCTCCGTGTCACGCAATTCGCGTGCGCGCCATCGGTGCCGGACTTCTCGGTACGAATAACAAACGTCCGCAATTTTTTCTCTCACGCCTTCAAAATCGTAGACTTCCCGGTTGTTCCACGACGAACGGAAAAGGGATATCTTAACGTAAAGGAATAACAAATAGATGTCTTGAGCGCAATTTTTCGCGGGGAAAGCGTACGTTAAAAGAAAAAATCCGATTATTTTAGATCAGAAAATACGCCGTTAACGAAAATCGACAAAGCGGCTACTTATCGATTTCTTCATCTAATTTTTAGCTATTTTTTTGCAAATAATAGCTAATTCGTATTCCGGATCAACGCGATGGGGAAGAAGGAAAGAATTACCTCGTCTTATCTGGTAGAACCGGTCTAAAGATTGTTGTAGCTAAGTCTGTTATTCTCCTGCCCAAATCGAGAACAGAGTTCGAATCATCGAAACGCAGATAAAGACTGGAGAACTTGAATTTTTCCCAACGAAATGTTTTACAGAAAAACACGATAATTTTAGAATGAAATCCTTTCAATGTTCTACAACGCCACACACACCGTTTTACCTAGTCTCTTAGTTTCCAAATTTATAGCGTAAAAATTCTATAGTCGATAAGGAACATTAACTGCGTTGATAATAGTCTTATCGCTTGAGAATGACTAAAAGCAATAACCAATATCTTTCAAACAACAACGAGACAGAAAAGCATGTTTACACAGTATTTATAGCACAAGCAAAGAGAATAACACATAGAAGACATTTGTTCGGCGGCTTTTTAGTAACGCGATGTATTAAACGATCCAACATAATTGCGTTACGGTCGCGTAAGTTCGAGATTGTTATCGCAGGTTTTTAATTAAATCGATTTTAATAATGTTGAGCGCATATCTCATTCCTTTAGTATACTAAGATTTCTTCAATAATCTTAATGAATTATCTCTTGAACGAATGATCGTTCATCAATCGTAAGTAATCGGTAGAGCAATCGTAGCGTTTTAAAAGTGAACTCGCTGTTCACGAGGCGAATAATACTTATTAGCCTGTTTACGTCGATATGCCTTCGCAAATTATAATCATTCTTACAACTTATATTATTCGCTAGCATACCTTTGATCAATTTCGCTGGATAAAATAGTCATCGGCGTAACTTTCTCACGTGTGTAACCCATTAGCCGCGAAGGCATGAGGTTGAAAACGCTTGGGGATTACGTCGCACCGCCAGAAGCAGCGAAAGGATTAAGTGTAGCCGGCATTTTTTCGCGGAACTATTACACGCGCATTGCAAAGTAGGAAGAGGTAACACTGTAGATTCGATCGCACGTATCAGCGCTTACATGCAAAAGGTTCAGCCGATACTCGAGGCGAAGAAAGTTAGTGTGGGCCGAGGATCATTAAGGGGCCTTCACACGACCGGTAATCAGCAACTCGTGTATCGATATCGTCATTAATTGCGCATACGAACGATAGATTTGTAGTTAAAAAAATTATTGATGCATTAATAATATTTATAATGACAACAATAATACTGGCGCCTTCCTTCAGATTTCCTTGACTCGCTGTAATATATGTGAGTATAACTCTTTACTACTATAATTTAAATATATTTAGCAGTTAAATAAATTAACTCAGAATCTTGATTGTGTAAAAAGCGAAGACAGTTTTAACATTGGTCGAGACTCGAAACCGCATTTGACGCTAAATCTGCAGCGGCAATACGGACGTGTCTTCCCTCACACCGCAGAAGTGCGAGCTGCGGTATCGTAGATCGTATTAGAATTCGCATTCGCATTTGCAGACCACGATAAAACGCCAGCGTCGAAAACAAATGTTCTTTTCTCTCGCTCTTTAAATACAGAGTTTTACGCGACTCATGGTTAGCCTCGAAATGAATACGTGAAATCGGCGTCCGATTTCCTTGACGCGTAAAAAATGGGGCAACGTCATGTCTCGTCAGATCTATCTATCATTTCCCGCAACGGCTGTCCGCCGACTTCCGGATGTCTATTTCCGCCAGCGTTCTAACGAAACGCCGGAGCGCTCTTATAAGGTTGTCGCGTTTCTTCGCCGCGGCGCGAAAGAGAAGAAGTCTCTCCTGGTCGCGCACTCTCGTCGTTCTCCTAGACTCGCTAGATTTCTAAGTGCGTCCCATCGGCACGACCGGGAGAGACGGCTACTATTCTCGTCCCCGAGACACGTTCCCGGACGCCCTGCGACAGTCGGCAAATATATCTGCGAGCCCGCGGAGACACCGCTTTTGAGTTTCGCGGCGTTTCACGTTTCCGTCGCGCTCTGCCGCGGCAGCGGCTCTCAAAGCCAGCCAGAATATTTCTTAGCACATTTAGAATATTTCTTAGTCATTTGTTAATCTGTCTGTGGAACCGAAATTTTTTAACTATCGAAATTTTAATTGTATCGGCCTTTCGTGATCTTTGGATTGGAACGCTATTTCTTAGCATACCGTATAGTCATTTGTTTTGCTTGTAGAATCGAAATTTTTAAAGTGTCGAAATTTTAAATCCATCGGCCTTTCGTGATCTTTGGAACGGTCTATTTCGCTTAGTAACTTTCAAACCTGTTTGAATTCGTTCAAACCCGAACGAATTTCTACTAAACGGGTGGATAAATAGCGATATTTATAGCTCGTTATTAATTTTACAACTTCGCTTTTTTAGTGTAGCTTTGATTCGCTATATATAATTACTCGTAATTTTTGGTGCGCCCAACTACTCTCACTCCTGTTGCGTGTAGGGATATAATTTACACTTATTTTACTAAAATGATTATATATCAGGGCATCTAAGAAACCCCTCCGTCTATCGCTCCGTGTGTTATATAGCCATACGTATACATAATATACATACTTGATATAAAAATGCAATCTGCGCTTACTCGGAGCGATCGCGAACGCGTCTAGATTTTGCTACGTCAGACTGATTAATGATACGAGAAAATTGTAGTCAGCATTATTCGAGAAAGAACTGTACCCCAGATGTACTTCTAGTCCTTGATTTTCTCAGAATCTTGATCATTTTTACCCGCAATAAAATACGGAATAACAATGGAATAATGTATTTTTTATGTTGTTTAGATGGAAATTCAATGCTAATTGTGTAACTCTTGCTGAACCTCGACCTTGCACATCAAAATTCCGAGTTTAACTTCGCGGTGTAACTTTGCTTCCCCAACTCACGTTACCGAGTGCAACGTGCGTAGCAGCGACTAGCATTCTATACGTTACGCAAGTCGCTTGAATATGAATACATCTTATATCAGCGTATTCTGCGACGCGTAAGTGCGCAACTTGCGCTATCCCGGAGTGCGAAAAAGGGAGACGAGACGAGGCGGGTTTGCCTTTTAATCGCCTCGCGATTCGAGCTTGAACGTTAATTACTTCGGCGTTAATTGCCGCGTCTCCGTTATTTTGTTATCACTTTGGAGAACTCTTTGGAGATAGTCCAAGCGAGTCCGGTCGCACCGAAGTGCATCGAAAGAAAGGCGCAGTTGGGACGAGCATCCAAATGACCTTTCTTCTCAAATAGAAAGGCGTCCCGCGGTGCACACATAACGTCGCGAATAACAGTGCGTGGAATGTTTCTCCTTCGCGAAGGCAATCCACCACGCGCTTAACCCTTTCGTTTACCTACGCGCACATGCACTTGTCTTCTCATCGAAAGGAAATGCGATTCCTGCTAAAATAATAGCCTCGTAAGACTATCATCGCGCGCGCGCGTTCTTTGATATTTTCAGCGTTAAAATATTTTACAAGCGTTTATCGAGCGATCATTTTTTCGACAAGTACTTGCAAAGTGATTTAACTCAACTTTGTCGTAGCAATTTTGCGCTTTATAGATTTTAATGATGATTTGAGGTTTGGTGAGTTTAGATCTCTATGCTGTAGACGAGAATGATCTCGGTATTTATTTGCGGCGATTGACGTAAGATCTTTTTTTATCGATTATTGGACTTATCAATGTTATCGATTGTTTAACCGGTTTCTACTTTGCGCCTCGCAATTTTGCGAAAACTCGTATATATCAATTGTGAACGCTGACGCTGACCTGTACGGCAGCACATATAGACGCTCCGGTTTTCTACTAAAATTAGCGACACCCACTGTGCGCCAAACATTCCTTTCGTCCTTCTCGTACGAAGCATTTTCTGTGACTTATTAACGAGGTAACAAACGCGATAAAAATTTCGTTTGTTCTTTGGAAAGGCAGCAATACCGGGAAAAAAATCAGGAAAACTGTTTAAGGAAAAGATCTTTCCTGTATCACGCGATATACTTTATAATTAATTCGTAGTATTTTGTAATCGTAATTACTACTTGAAACGATGAGTAATGAAAAATGGAGAATTATTTCTCTTTTCTATATATGTATTTTTTATTATAGTTTCGATATTTAACGATTTAATAGAAAATCATAAATTTTATTATAGAAGATAATGCATTTTTATAGAAAATAAAATTTTTAAATCTTTTTTTATTAAATTTATAAAATTTTGGAATAGTTATTTTTTGCAAGCATTTGTTTAAAGTATAAAATTTCAGAGACCGATTGTATTCCGAATTTACACGCGTTCATATCTGCGTAACATTTATCGTGAAGACTTCGCTTCAGCAAAGTTTCATGCAATCTCTTTGAAACATCGTCGTCGAGAGTCGATAATGCTGGCCGGAGTCCAGTCGACTCGTTATAAATACGGCTCACGACAAATGCAAAAGGAGACGGTTGTCGTTCTCAGACTCTCTTTCTGCCTCTCGTCACCCTTCACGTCATATTTTTTGTTCTCATTGCTTGCCTTCTAACGACACGTTTCTACATTGCGCTCGTTCCTCTTTCCTGCTTCTCCTGTTTGTCTCCTAATGACGCGTTTTTATATTACACTTGTTTCCTTTATTTCTTTCTTTTTATTGACGTAACTCTTTTTTTAATCTTTACGAGATTGTCTATCCATCTAAATGTTTAGTGAAATGCGTTTAGTGAAACTTTTTATATAATTATAATTATAATATTTTTAGTTTTGTGCGCGCGTGAAAGAGTCGATATTGCATTTTATTCTCATTGCATAAATTTACAAAATTTTTTATATTTTATATAAGTCTGTATTTTATTTTATTATTTATTTTATGCTTTTCTCGAATTTAAATAAGATTTGTAGCGAAATTTGCGTTTTGCAAAAAAATAGTTTATTATGAAAAGAAAGAAAAATTTCTAATTAAATTGATCATACATGTCTCGTTGCGAAATAATAACCTTAACACGCCATTCTAGCCATTAAAAATCAAACTTCGATTTGTGGTATAATTAGGTACTATTTAGTTGCTGATTTGTCTTGTAATCTCGATTATATTGTTTCTGTAATTAATATTAGAGTCGAGAGTGTTGATTTATTATTGATTTTTACAGTTAACATTACCATCTCTGAAAATTACAATATAAAAATATTGTAATTAAAGAAACAGATATATTAAGATCAATTGCTATTAATTGCTCTAAGATATCGTAAACAGATATCGAAAATTAATATTTAATGATTCTGAATGCACCGACACAAAGTGCAATAACCGCACAAGAATGACGTGACTAAAAATAAAAAAATTAATATTATTTAACCCTCAGTACCCACACTTCAAAAAAATTCCTATCTACCCATACTCGAGTATTCCTAACCCGCGTTTTCTTTTGCTTGTATCTCAGGTTGTAATGCATCGATTTTATTTCATTTTTTTTAAATCGATAGTTTAAAGACTGAAAAAAAAGAATATTCGGGTGAGAAAGTCAAGAAAGTCATAACACAAAAGATATTTTGCAATAAGTAAAAAGGGATCGGAAAAAATGCCGCAACTTTGAAAATCGGCCGGGTTACGCTAACCCAGTGTGGGTACTGAGGGTTAAGAATATTAATTTTTTTAATACTATTTTAATACGAATATATTTCTTGAATTAATTGCTCTCGAAATGTTATATTTTATGCAGGAGAGGGTCAGCATCCTCAATTGTAATATTAATTTCCTACTAATATGCATGGACAATAAATTCGGAATTACAATGACAAACTAGTAATTATGTAATTAGTACGCAATTAGGTCATAAATCCAAACTTGATTTCTACTGATGTTATGTTAAGAGATAATTGATTCGATGACGATATTTTCTTCTTACATCATGTACCGTATGTTTCACGCAATATACGTGGTAATAGAAATCGCGCGGGCGTAACACGGTGTTCCGGATGACGTTGTGGCTTACAAGTATTAATAACCACCGATTTCCGCGACCACCGATTTTCAACGCACGGCTTCATGTCGATTGTTCGTCTATTTTCTGCCGAATAGGCGAAGCTTAAACTCGCAAAGAGGGTGACTCGACGTATTCTTCGCATATTTACTTATCCATATTTCTTTATTAAAGAAAGAATCTTTTAAACTTCTAAAGCTCGCAATCCAACCAAACTGATATTATTTTTTAATTGACAATTCTCGAAATGTTTTGTTCTGTAAACCTCACTAGGAACTTTGTTTTATTTTTTTCTGCTAATGCGGTTAGTCGCACCTGTGCAATAACAAGATAAGTGGATTATTTATAAAGAAGAATTTTTTTCAACAACTTGTGGAAAAACTTGTAAGGCAACCCTGATGCGTCGGTGTTGGGCAAAGATCTGTTACAGCCACCTGTGGAACAGGATTCTTCGGTACCGGTTCAATATTCCGGTCTCAAAATCTTTCTTCGTGGCGTTATGATGGTCCATTTGTATCAGAGATCGTTGAAATCCTCGTCTGTCTCTTAAAACGAGGTTTAAATCGGTGTGCAAGGTTAAGGCCGTTAATTGGAATTAGCATACCTTATTTTTTACAGATTAATGTATAAATTTTATGGTCAATGATTTCAGTGTATCAATCTACATCGCGATTTTAAGATCAGCTTAAAATTTTATAATCAAACTATGCAGAACAAGTCAACACAATCTTAATTTCATTCTCTATCAACTATATTTAAAATAAATTAATGCTCATTAAATTGCATAATAATTTGCACAAATGTGGGAAATAGTAATACGAGAATAATACTACGGTGAAATGATACACACGTTTATATAAAGTATACACGGAAAAAATGGTTTTGCTGAAATATCTAAAACTTTGGCCAGATACAGATCTGAAAATAATTTTGTTGGACTATCAAAATAATTTTTCAGATCTGTATCTGGCCAAATTTTTTAATATTTCAGCAAAACCATTCTTTCCGTGTAACGAAATTATTTTCAGATCTGTACCTAGCCAAATTTTTAGATACTTCAGCAAAACCGTCAATCTTTCCGTGTAGCAATGTTTCTGATTTGCAAGACTCCCGGTATTATCCGAGCGCGATAAGGCCGGGAAACGCCGTTACGTATCCCGGTGACACGGAAACTCTCGCGAGTGTTCGATCGCGCCGGCTATCGGCATACGAAATGGAAACGGGCCTCGATTACGGCTACCCAAGGAACAGGATTCGATCTCCGGGTAGACGCCGGTCTCGGTATCTTCGCGCACGATAACGGGAGCCTTCCTGAGTCACGAGAGAGCTCTCCTCGAGCCGCCGTCTTCGTCGGTGGCTATCGGCACCGGTCGAATGCATGCGAAATGCAGGCACGACAGGAAGTGACGAAGGCGCGCGATCGTACCGGCAGGAGGGCGATCGCGACCCGTTTCGTCCGCGAAGCGGAAATGGAACGGAATCACCCGTCGCTCGTTCCGACCAATTGGGTTGCGAATTCAGGCCGAGATCACCTGCTACACGCTACAGCAGCAACACGGCGGATCTAGATCTACGTGGATTGATCTGTGCGACCCGACATGACGCGGATTCACGGCGCTGCCGCGCAAAAATAGATCTCGCGCGCCGCGCGCGATTTTGTTTAAACTCTTTGACGCATGCCAGTATGGAAAAACACACACCGCGCCTTCGAGAATTTGCTTTTCCTGCTAGGCTATTTGTTTAGATTATTAGCACGGTAGTAGCGTATTTATCCCACTTCATATAAAACAAATTAACTAAAAAAAGGGGAAAAAGTCAAATCTAAACGTTCCTTTCCATCTACGGCAGGATGAATCATAATAAAATCGTAGGATGGTAGTTATAGGTCTTGCATAAATCTGTACTTTAAAGAGTTGAAGTTTATCCTCGTTTGTCACTGGTTTCCTGCGCTCTTTTCTCTCACAAATAAATTTTATTCTATATTAAATCTTTCATTATTAAGCAGAATAATGAAATTAGCCGATCTTTCGATCATTTTTCGATTATTTAAACACAGAAAAAATGACGTATCAACAGCATTAGTTTCATTGAAAATAATCTTGTTAATTCAATAACAATTTTAATAAAATAAAATTATACGTATTTGTTTTATTATTAATATTATTAAATTAACAAAAAAAAATTATTTTCAATTAGACTTAATGCTGTTGATACATCATTTTTTTTCCGTGGGCGAGATTTCGACGTCTCGATGCGTCATGCGTGCGAGTTTCCTCGATTTGCATACTTGATTCGCACTTGAATTATCCCGATCCCCACGACGGTCACTGCAGCGCGTTCGCCATTGAGCAGTCTATTTGGTCACAAAGCGAGCTCGTGGAACTTCAAAGCGAGCTTATGAAACTCGGTTTGTCGCAGGACAATATAAGTCCTGTTTACACGCGTTTATGATGTAACCCCGCGGGTAGAGCTGGTTAACTAGGTATTAGGCGTGTCTACCGGATAGAACGGTGATCAGGTGTTGATCGTCTGCATCTATCAATTACGCTAGTTGCTCGAGCACATGTTGGAATCATGTAAACTGTTTTATCTAATTGACCGAAGAAAGAAATCGATAAGTAACTCTTTGCCTCGAGTGGTGCTGTCTTCTATATACGTTCTAACATGTATAATAGGAAGTACGACCGTAGGGATGTACGATACAGCAGTCAAATTTTCCTTTCTTGTAGGAGAAGGTGGGACAAAGTGGGGAGATTCCTTTACGTAAAACTGCCACATTTTGAGGTTTTAAATATTTTCAAAAATTCATACAAGCATATTATTCTTAACATAATAAACTAGGATTCTGTAAAAAAAGATTTCTTGCGCATTTCTATATTTTGTTTTATTAATTTAAAGATTAAGTACCCTGCTCTGCCCCACCTTCCCCTAATACTTTATCACTATCAACTTGTTTTACGTTTTCGGAGAGGTATCCTACGTAATATCATTAATCTTCAACGGGACTTTGTCCTGCCGAGGCTAAAACGGAAAATTGCCCAATAGCACGCCTCGTGCACATGCAGGTTACGCCCATTTGCACCGTAAGTGGATGCTTTACCAAAGACAAATAAATCGTTAACGGTGACTATCGTCCGGGAAAACCAACGAAATTATGGAAGAAGGAAAGTTAATGGTCGAGCACGAGACAAATGACAAGCATTCGCAGAATAATGATTTTTAGTGACAGAGACCCTGGTTCGGTAGTCACATTCAACTAGATACAATAACGTTTGATTTTTAATTATTTAAAAGCTCTATATAATTTGTCGATATGAATTATCAAGCGAGCATAAATTTTATGTGTTTAACATACGATTATTCGGATGAATAAATTTGCTGGTTTACATCGTCGATATTTGTGCACGATAGTGGGTTATGACCCAGTTCTATTATATTATATATCTAATATATAATCTATATCTAATATAATAATATTAGAGAACACGCCAGACGCATTGTCCGCCGCCAAAAAAGTGAACACGATAGACGAATACCTGAGTATACTTTCAATGAGAACGTTTAGCGCGAGTTTGTCTCGAAGTATCAAGTATCGAGTCCGCGTTTTATGTAACGGACATTCGTCTCTACGCGGGAGCAATCTTATTCAAATTCACGCCGTTACTTCGATGCTAAAATAAATTTGGAACGTTCTGGGAATTCAAATTTGGTGCGGAGAATCGCGATTTGAGGTAGAAACAAAAACGAAATGATTTAAGAAACGCGTGTATTTTTAAGGTAAACATAACTGTTATTTTCCTTTTTATTTATTCCTATTATTCGGTTTTCTTCCATAGACGCATTTATGCGGTGCTCGTAAGAGAGACGATGGCTGAGTCCGGATTTAGACAGGTACTTTTCCTGGCTCAGACTTCTCCTGACCTCCTCGTAAGCCAATGTGCGAACTGATGTGTAATCCTGATGTGGTGCTTAACCCAGTAGCGAAGCGGCGTTTGCCTCTAAATACCCAGTCAGACTTGTTCTAGCTATTCCCACGTAGACTTAACTCATAATAATTTAAGCGTCCAGGATACACGTAAATAATAAACTACATTAAATTAAAACAGAGTTTAAATATTTGAGTTGTACATAAATAATAAGGGCCTACTTTGCTGTAGGAGTAATTTGAAATTTTACTGATCAAGACAACGTTTATTAATAATAATTAAAAAGTTATTGCGACGAGTAATGCGGTTGTGATTAAAATTTCTTTAAAAAGTAGCAAATTTATTAAGGAAACTATATAAAAGGTGATAGCATTGCCTTACCTACTTTGCTGTAGGAGTAATTAGAAATTTTACTGATCAAGACAATGTATATTAATAATTAAAATGTTATTGCGACGAGTAATGCGGTTGCGATTAAAATTTCTTTAAAAAATAGCAAATTTATTAAGGAAACTATATAAAAGGTGATAGCATTGCCTTATTTAGCATAACGAATTTAACAAAGTATTGTTCATATATTGTGTCTCACCCATTTCTGTTCGTTATCAAATATGGTAGATTTTGATATCTCCCTTGCACGTCTATCATGTTTAATTCGATTATGCCAAAGTGGCTGTACCTTAATCGACATCTTGTGTGAATGCGGCGCTGAGAATACTTTTTGTCATGTAAGAGGGGAGTTATTGGCGGGCAAAATTTCAATTACACCGTTTCGTGAGGGTGATAGCTCGATGAATAGAGCTGACCGGCGTGGCCGACAAATTTGATTGCGTCCAATTAAGAGAATCGAGTCTCGCGATTGCGTGCGTCACTCTCGAATCCGCGGCTACGTACGCTTGGACGCGGTCCATGAATTCGCGGAATCAGGAAGGAGTGTAATAATACCGGCTGGATTATGGCAGTCTGACCGGGAGAGAGGGTTTATGGCAAGCATTAAATCGTAGGTGACCCGAGGGAATTGCGTATATACCGAATTTCTGCGTATATCTGAAATTTAGTTAATATTACTCTGACGCTGAGCAAAAACGTAAATTGCTAGTACAGTATTAAAGAGTATAGAAAATTAGAAGCTATAGAATTTCCAATTTGTATCTGCAAATTCTAAGACCGGAAATTTGTGGAGGTATTTGTGGGACCGCGCGTCAAAAGTTTGTAGAATCTGGACTCCAAAAAATAATAAAATGAAGAATTCAATAATAATAAATTGAATTATCATTGAAATCAGGAATTTAAATATCTGTCGATCCGGACATAAATCAAAGAATCCATGCGTTGACTAACCCGTTAATCTGCCTGCCGTTAATCTGATTCTGACTCAATCGGGAGGTACAAAAGTCGAGATAGATATTCATTACGCTTCTACCGGGTCAGTCGAGAGGTGAGGATAATTCGTTTCGCGGATGAAGCGCATAATCGTGTTCGACCTTCGCCGCGGTTGCCACTCGATTACGCGCTGTGCCGCATCGTCAAGGCAATTCAGTTTGATCAGCTCGCACTCCTGACAATGGGGTTCGACGTGCCTTAACCCTTCGTGCACTCAGCGTGTAGCACGAGCTATCAAGGCCTCTTTTTATCACGGTTAAGCCGCGTTAAGCATACCGGAGGACTTGAGCCGCATGCGGCGCGAATCAGCGAATTCGAATCGCGAGTCGTGCATGGCGATGTGTGAAATTTCGTAAAATATATTTTCTTTAGGAAAGTATCGTTATGAAACGCCAAATCGTAACTATTATCACTTGGAAAAATATTATCGTTAAATTTTAGGCAGAAAAAAGAAACGATTACTCTTGTTCGTGTTCATTTATGACGATATAATTCTCAGTCGTTTGGTAATTTCTCATGAAAATGAATTCGATATATGCTTTAAAAGAAGTTCAAATAACACGAATTAAATTTTTGTAATTTTCTGGATATAAAAATTATTCACTTGTAGGTCATCTATAATGACCTACAAGTTTATTAGATTAAATTAATTAATACATGTTGCATATGTTATACATTTTATCTTTATTTTTGTAATTATATGCTACAATTTTGTACCAAAAATTTATACAAAAATACATATTTTCGTTTAGTATTAATCTGATTTGGAGAGACAGGCGTTTTCTAGAAATGAAAAATATTCGTGTGGAATTAACGAAGTAACGCGCCCAGACTAACAGTTTCCAACGGATGTGGTTGTACACAAATTGTCAATGAATAATTAAAACGCGTCGACCTCTGCTCCTAGAATGAGCAGCCTTGCACATTGTACGCCAGCTATAGAATTTCGGATCGCATGGTCGAGAGAAATCCCTATTATATCTCGCCATGGCTCAATTTATTATTCGTTATTCGCAGCAGTATAATCAAGCATGCTAATCGAGTTAGCCTTCATCTACATACGACGCAATTCTTTTAGTATTAACACGATTATTATCACAATGCTGATACATATGCGCACAATCTAGGTATAGAAAATTTAACTACCCAATGGAAAACTATAAGAGTTTAAATATTATGTTTCAAATACACGGGAAAATGTTCAAAATTTTGCAAATGACAAATCATCTTTCGCAACAAAGTTCCCAATGTCAAGCCATTAGACAAAGCTTATTGCAATAATGCTCTAAGTACGTATATTACCATTAGATGTCCATATGACTGACAACTGGCCTTGGCATCGCATCAATCTGTTGTGCTTCAAGAAACAGTTAGTTTTAAAATAGGCGCGACGCTAATCCCCAGTTGTTTATGCGATTATTAAAACGATGTTGCATCACACTTGCATTGCGTCACTTATAATAAACCGTGTAAAAATATATTTATAGCAACTCGAATAAGGTCGCAGAAATAATATTTTCTTACTAGTTCGCGATAAATCAGAAATTAAATTATTAACCGTGTACTAATTGTATACTCTAATTGTTAACTCTGTGACTCTCTATACTTAATATTTCAAGCTTGCAGTATAACAATATTCTTAGCATTTACGTTTATCTTCATCGGTAGTTGATGATTGTTAAATAAGACGTATAATCATTAAGCGCTTAATTAAACGTTACATGGACACGCGGCTGTCATCGCGCCTTACAAATTATCATAACACGCTCACATTCGTCGTTAATATAAGAAAACCTTAAAGGGGATGAACGCTTTGCCACAATTCGGGAACCAAATAAGTACTAGTTGTGCATGATGATTTCATAAGCATCTTCCCGCGACTTCGTCGTACCTAATACGGCAGTCATCTATTACCTGCCCAATTAGCATACAGTGCGTTGGTGGTACCGTATGCTAATGTATAGTGTATAGTGTGTGCTGCAAATACGCAGATCTGTCTACCAAAAGAAGATAAAGGGATTCCGGAGCACATTTTCCAGGAGATATAAAAATATTATAGTACAATTTGTATAATGAATTTACTACGTTTTTAGTAATTAGCATAATGATTTTCCTAATAAATTAGCAAAGCAACGTTAGCTTTATTTTTTATTATATATTTTTACATTAGACAAAAAAGATTAAAAACTATCTTTACGTTAAAAATATTTTTTTACGTTAAAAACATTAAGAAATTATAGAGACAAATTCTTTCTAGAATTGACTGTACTTCTCAATAAGGATCAAGTAAAAATTAATTAGAATCCATATATAGATGAAGATTTCTGAGTGAAGTTCAGGAGAACATCCTGTATTAATAGTTTATTCATTTCGAAAAATTAAAGGATTAGGTACGCGCGCGTTACGCTCAACGGGATCCGGTTATTAACGGGGTAGTAATAAAACACGTTGATGTCAATGAAACGAGCGTATATCTAATAATGTAAGGTCGTTTGGTCTACCTGCGCAATGTTGTAATTTCTACACGTGCCAATCTCCCTTACAACAGCCGCCGCTTTAATGAGTGCCACCCATTCTCATTGTCTAAGTCGCATTCCGAGGACTCACTTGCCATAATTATATGTAAAAGGCAGCGAGCTATGAAATCTCTCAACTGAGTTAGTTAACCTGTGACATAATAGCTAAATACTTAATCTCAGAATATTCGATTGATGTCTACATTCTCTTAAAAATATTTCACACAGATAAATGTTAAATAAAAAAATTGAAGATTTAACTATATTGATTTAATCGGTTAGAAGTAACATCGTTAAAGAAAAGTCCTTGAATGTTCCATAAAGGATATCATTTTATCCTCAGTATCAGAGATGCAGTTTTTATGGCGCATTCCGCGTAACCAACATGCAGCTGTCGATATTCGTGGTATTCGGATACAGACTGAATAACAGTACCGACGCCATATTAAATTTAAGCGTATCTGCCTTTTAAGAGGCCAAGTAATCGATCAGCTGTTTCGGCATTCCTCGTATCTCTCCCTCTCTTTCTACTGACTGCGGCCGGTTCCAGCTCGAGACGGGCTAAACATCCGAATGGTTCCGTTAGCTCAACCAGCCGGGATGCCTGGACTAGGTGAGAAAGAAAGGAGAGGCTGTATGAATGCAGCTCCTTCGCAAGGACGATAACGGCGCGCCTGTATCTTTATATCTCCGTTGTATAAATGCCATCACGTTAAAAACTGGGCAACGCCAAGCAATAGCCAACTACTAGTCACCATCACAGACTTTCAAAGATAAATATTGTACTGTATAATTACATATATTTGTATGTGTGTGTGTACATGAAATAAAAATTTATGATCATCTAATGACGATACTGAAAGTACTGTTGCGATGATCTTTGGCATAGTTTGACATCGGGAACCTTATTTCCAAAGATATCTTGCAAGATTTTATGCAGAATTTCTCATATATTGTGAAGAAATAGATGATTAATATATAAATTTGTTAGAATATTTGGTGTGTTACTTGAAAAGCAAGATAATTTCTCCTCTAAAATAATTAATTTACGGCAGCGTTTCTCCATGGAGCATCGTATTTGATATATTAGAAGCCCGCAATATTTTTCCGGGAATCCCCTCAATTACTTCGCGGATTTCGTCAAGCTTTCATAGATGCGTACATCAACCGATCTGGTGCATGGCCAACAACGTTGCAGTTGCAACCCGGGATTCGGTGTGTGCAACACAGTTGCTGTGCCGTAAATTTAGAGCGGCCCGATCCCGCAAAATGTCTTGCCAGAAATCCCGTTATAACGAATTACAACAAAAATCCGTTATAACGAGTATCGATGGTTTAGGTGTAACGAAATTTGATTGAATTTATAGGCGTTGCCATTATCATTATATAATGATATAATGTGTCTCAAAAGCCACTATTTTTTTTCTGTCATCTATTTTTTATTTGTTAAATAGATAAAATTTGAGAAAATTTCTTGGCGAACATATATCTAAACAATTCTTACGACCCAATATTATCTTGTAGTATGTTTTGTACTATGTATGTCATTATAGATGTTCTTTTGATTCAATTATTTATTCGTATGTATTCGAAAATTAGCAACGATAGTAATTTGGATCACTATATTTTTTACACGCAAAATCTTGGCGAGGTACCATTCGTTTCGGTCGATAGATCGACTCTTGTAAAAACACGAGCTATGATCTGGATACCAAGAGTCCGTTCACTTCGCGCTCTTTCCTTCTTTTTTTCTTCTCTCTCTCTATCTCTCTCTCTCTCTCTCTCTCTCTCTCTCTCTCTCTCTCTCTATATATATATATATATATATATATATATATATACACATATATATATGTCTTGCTCTTTATCAATCTTGCAGTGTCATACTTTTAATTCCGATCTGTAGCATAAAGAAAGAGAAATATAGGTGTTACGTATGATAATTATATGGTATAATTAAATATCTCTTTATGCGATTTTGTAATAGTAGAATTTCAATTCGATCATTAGTTACTGAGATATGTAATATTAAAAAGCGAAAAGGTGTTTGGGTAAATCTAAATTTTTGCTAAAGGAAAGTTCCTTTTCTATTTACAATATTCTTTAATATGAATTATCTTATTTATATAATATATAAACATATAATATGGAGATCCAAAGTTTCTTATAGAACTAATCTAATTAAAAGTTGGCATATTAACGTACAAAATTGTATTATGCTCGATCATATATCTCATTTATTCTATGGAAATATGACATGTGATGTAACGCTCATAGTAACTCCGTAATAAACGTTACGAACGTATTACGATATTATTCCGAGATGCATGTCGCGATGCACCGGTTGCAACTGGCTGTAATCGCCCTGCATAGACGTCGTATTCTTCGCACCGTTTCTTTTTTCTAACGGTGCACAGAGTGCTCGTAAAATTCCCGCCTTGACCTACAATATCAGGTTTAGATAACTGGCAAAATATAATTAGCGAAGAGCGGTAGTAACGCCACTATTAAGGCGTAACTTTAAGAGTCATTTTACGGCGATGCAATAAACTATAACGTCACTCTGTTATCACAATGTTGCACACAAATCGATTATAATAACTCCGTATGCAAAATTAGAGTCTTCTTAACGAATCATTGATTTTAGTATCACCATGTATCTCCACGTGTTATTGCCTATGCCAATTATGGAAATGAATGAGATAACTTAATATAAATGTGTTGTAATTTACATTTACAGGTATAAGCGGAGTAGGAACAATTTTTCTTTTACAGAATATAAAAGGAAAATTTTCTAATAATTTTATAATAACCGTAACTTTAACGGTTTTATGCACGTTAATTTTGCATTGATTACGAGCGACTTGTGACAGATTATGCCGGTAGTTCGTCGGAGATTGCAATTTCAGTATTTCATAATGTGTATTCAATCGGCAGCCCTTGACCACATATTTACTGCATCCGTCCTGTCATTATGCACTTTACTTCGTGGCAGCGCAAAAGTTTCGGACGAGCATTTCAGGGACAAAACGTGAACGCATTACAAAATTGTAATCGCATATTCATGTTAGTTCAACTACCTTTCGATATCTAGCCTTTGAAGCGGAAAATAAATATAGTGGGCATCCTGGCACAAAACTAGCAAACAAAATTAATAAATTATAATATTAACATGAATATTAATAAATAAATTATAAATAAATATTAAAATATATTAATTCAAACTTAATATCTTGAGCTCTGTTGAGAATGAGCTCTTGAAATGAGCTCTGTTACGAAAATGTGTACAGATAATATCTATTTATGCCACCGCAGAAGTACCTATTTATTTAAGTACAAGAGTGGTATTTAAATATTTAAGTACAAAGAAAAGGTATTGTACTTGTACTATACGTCTCTCTCTCTCTTTCTCATCGAGGAGTGAGAAAGGGTTCAAGCCGTGGGTCGCGTACGCATGTACGGGCACGAATTACCGTTCGCCGATGGGCGCCGGATTGGCCGCTCGTGGCGAACGGCGGGCCGACTGCCCGAGAGGTTGATGTCCGAACCCCGCGCCAACATTCCGACTCCTCTCGTTCCTTCCTGGTGGTCTCCGCGACTGGTTCCGCGCACGGCTCCGGCCGAGAACACCATCCGCGAAACGCCAAAAAAAGACTTCTTCGCTCCGTTCGCTCATCGGGACGCGACCCTGGAAAAGCTTCATCACTTTCGTTAACGGGTCGCTATCATGGGCTCGACCCACGTCTTTTAGATATGCTATGCATATACCAATTTTGCATACACCAAATGACAGTGTTTTACAGATTTCATCGCGTTAGATATTAATGACATACGCTTAAAGAGCTTACCGTGAATTCTTATATAATTAACATTTGTATTTAAAATTTTTATACATATCGTTTAATATATGTTAGAGTAGAAGAGATTTTTTTAAATTATACATTTATAATAGAGTATCTTATCACATATATCAATTATTAATTTATATTAGAAATTGCAGCGTGTTTCTTCTTATATAAAAAGTGTTACTTCAAGAGAAATTTAAGCATTTCTCTTATAGCATCGCAAGTTTGATTTATATAATTTTCGCTTATCGCTGTCACTACTTCGTACTTTTTCCTGTATAACACTGTCTCTACGACAATGGTTCTCCCGGAGCACAATGTGAACCAGCAAGTGGCGAAACGGGGCCATAGGATGGCACAATAATAGCGATGCAACGGCACATTCGCGTCATCTGCTCGACTATTAATAAAACCGAGAGAGGACCATCTATTTCGGAAACGATACGTCCGGGTCCGTGTGGATTTGGAACCAACGTTATTAAAAATACAGCATCCCAAAGTATCTCGGTACCAGTATCAATGCAGATTTATCATCACTTTCAATGTCGGGTAAAATTTGTTGGCAAAAGAAAGCTGAACCTTCAAAGAATACATAAGTGTAGTTCTGATTCCAAAGCCCAGAATTCTAGTTGTTTTCTAATGCTATCTATATATGTCATCTGTATTAATTACCATCACTACCAATTAGTATCATTACTCACGTATGTGAAGTCTGCCAACATGCGAATGTACCAGTAGCAAGACAGCTGTAATTGGTCACGTTCCAACGCTTGATCATTGCGAGTACCTATTTTCAGCTGCTGCTAGTAGACATAAAAGGGAAATAAAAGAATTCGTTACCCTCATTATCTTTATAATATCTTACTTCTCATCTCGTCACGTAAAACGCCCATACAAGACGCAGATTTAATCTCCAGGGTACTCAGATTGATTAGATACATTTCTAATGTAAAATAAAAAAGTATCGGTGCGTCTTTTTCAAGAAAATTCTGGCCTATATATCATTTTTACTGCGTAAAATAATACACAACGTGTACCTACATACAACTCTGCCTTCGTCGCGTCGAGCACCTGGAAAATCGAGCAGAGACAAGAATAGAAATTCGCGAGGCTGAGGCCGGAAAGCCGGCTCAGAATTTTAAGTAAATTCTCTCGGGATGCGCGACGTAAGAGTCGAACGAGTCACGAGGAATCTTCCGTGTTCCCGTTAGGCGCGTTACCTATCGCGCGAGAGAAAGTTTTCCTATTTATACAGAAAACGCCGGAAGCACCGAGTAATTGGCTGTCGAGGATAATGTCTCGAAAAAAAAACAGTTTCCAGAGTCGCGGCGCAATTGGGTGCTGATAGTTACCTCCGATCGGCCGTTGAGAGGAATTTCATAATAACTTAACGTTTGTGGAATGCTTATTAACAAGGTTTACAGAAACCTGTAATACTGATGGAATTCAGGATATTTGCAGAATTTATAAAATTTATATTTCTGGAATTTAATAAGTTTAAATAGGTTTTTATAACAGTTACGCCACTGACGGAGTGTTTGTGTCATCTCGGTTCTTAACTCTCGTACAATTGCGAGTATTCCAATGTATTGCAAGTCGTACGCGAATTATATTAATAATGTATGCAAGTCGGCTACGCGTGTAAACGAGTTCAGGCTTCGTTCTCACCTGTTACAAAGTATCGAACGGAGAACCATGTTAACCGGATAACGGTATGAAGGCGCACGAAATATCGTGACAAAAATCGTGTCCCGTGTCGCGTGTCTCGGACTGGTGAAAACATCGAACAGTCGTGCAGTAGGTCTTGTCGGTGACGTGATGCTTAACATCTATCTATCAATACCCTGCCAATCAGGGTCATTGCGCGTGTTAATCTCGGTTTTATAAAGGCTGCAAATGCCGATTTCACACGCAAGATTCATTTCACATGATTTTCGTTGAATTTAAATGATCCTCGAGAACACATTGGGGAGAAATGTATGTAAATTTCGCTTGGACTTGGATTAGACTCGGAAACAATTAACATACTGATTATACCGTAGAGCTATCTTGCATATCTTTGTACGATAACGAGTTTCGCGTTCTTCCATAAAACAAATATTTCGCGAGGCAAGTATCACGATGCGTAACGGTACAGCCGATATACCGTATAACCAATAGGATGTGGTATATCTGCTTATGTTTGCTGCGTCTGCAAATGCAACTTGCGGGGCGAAATTTTTCGCGGCATTGCCGTGACTCACTCTGATAACACTATTTTTGTTGCTCCGCTAATACGCGGACTCGGCCGACGTTTATCTCGCGATGAGAGCACGTTCTCTACGGTCGATGATTCACAAAGGATCGTATTAAATATCGAAAGCAACAGACATTTTAATATCACGTTGCTCTAATCTCTTTTCTTCTTTGTCTCAATACCATATAAAGTATATCTTGTTACGCGTCCGGCAATTTAAATGTTAGCCTTCGAGTTTTGCGACGAGACGATTTACCAAGGACAGATAGAATGATATTTAATTCGAACTTTCTATGTTAAATTTCTTTGAATAATGTATATGCGGCGTAACCCCTTTCATTTAAGGTGAGACCCTAAGTTTTCCTTAGCTGCTGTCTCAATTTAGCGAGATAGAAATCGTAGCAACGAACAGTGCCTTTAAAGTTGCGACGAGAAAATTATATATGGCAGACAGGATGATCTTGACCTGAAAGTGCATGAGCGAGTTAATAGGATTAATCTCTCACTCTCGAACAGCCGAGTCTTATAATCTTGTGTTGCGATTCAATTCATATTAAAATTTTGTTTCGATTCAATTTATATTAAAATTTGATCTCGCTAATTACGTGTAATTGTAACAAAACGATATAACGTTATACCATCGCTATATTATTATTTATTATTAAGATCAGAAAAATTATTTTAATGCCAAGCCGCTTTGCAATTTTCTATCTCGAGCTCTGCATTTTGTGCTTCCGCGCAAAATATAATTTCCTTATAGATAGTCGTGCTATTAGAATAAGCTATATATCAGGCGATAAATAACATCGTTGCGCAGGTTAACCGCTTCTAATAATCATTGCTGTATTATTATTTGTTATTAAGATCAGAAAAATTATTTTAATGTCAAGCTGCTTTGCAATTTTCTATCTCGAGCTCTGCATTTTGTGCTTCCGCGCTAAATATAATTTCTTTATAGATGGTCGTTCTATTAGAATAAGCCACGAGCGATAAATAACATCGTTGCGCGGGTTAACCGCCTTTAATAACGTTATACAGACGGTTGAAAGAATTAATCTAAACGTTTATGCCTCTGATAGCAGGCGAAATGCCGGACGCATGCAACACATGCGTTTTATTAGCTGCTCTCTTCGTCGAATAAAGGTAATTAAAGTGGGAATTCCATAATTAATGTTACAGCTGCGATGTCATCTCTAGCATGCGTAATATCAACATCTTTTTATACCATTGATAGACCGATATGATTATACAATAAATTATCTCATAAATGTTTGGATCCATGAAGACTTGGATATACAACAAAGATAATACTTAATGTATCATATATCCATATCTTTACGTATCAGTTTCAGGAATTGCATTATAAATCCTCATATCAATTCTTCTTATCGACAAGAGAGATCAGATAAATAAAAAGAAAACATGTCTTCATAGTCGATATAATTTCGATTATCGAAATCAGCATTCTTCCTCGAAAGAAAACCAATCTCGTTCGTAGACATTTAACGCAAGCCAGGAGTGATTAAAGGGGGTGATTCCGAAAACTCTAAAAGCTAATTAATCTCGTCGGTCTCACCCTGAATGGAGATTTATCTCGCGCGATACTTTAGCACGTTGTACGTTAACCATCTGCAATTTGCAAATTTGCGATAATGCCCGTTCGAGGTCACGCTAGACGACGGAAGGTTAAAGTGACGAAGGCTTGAACTAGTTCGACGTGTATCGTTCCGACTCGCTGGCGTTACAAGAGTTGCACCGCGTGTAACCGGCGCGATTAATTCCCGGGAAACTGGAGAACGGAAATTACTGGATGATACAACGCGACGCGCGATCTCCTCCTCTTG
The DNA here is from genome assembly GCA_003063805.1 of Aphaenogaster ashmeadi. Lineage (NCBI taxonomy): Eukaryota > Metazoa > Arthropoda > Insecta > Hymenoptera > Formicidae > Aphaenogaster > Aphaenogaster ashmeadi. Next base: position 200,953 of record NJRQ01000214.1, on the reverse strand, counting down.
TTTCCCCGGGACGGAACGCGAGGAGCGGGGCGATGCATGTATAGCAGAAGGTCGGCGTACCTCTCGCCTCCGCGGACGGATCACCGGCTTCGCGAACAGAGTCAGTCGGCGATAGAGGTGGTTACGCAATGGCCGACTCGCGATTTCCATCACGGACGTTACAGCCTTTGATTTCTGGCCCAGCCCAAGAGAGACGGTCGACATGGGCGCCGGCAGCATCCTTGCATCCCATTAATTTTTAATCTTTAAAATATCAAACTACTTTTTTATCGCATTTAAAGGAAGGGAAACAGAGGATTTGAAATTTTATATGCAAAATAAAAATAATTTATTGAATTATGAATCTCTCTCTCTATAAAAATTTTATTTTCCGATTAAATACTTAATTACTTTTTTGATAAAACGAGCGGTAATAAAAAATGTAAAAATTTCTTGAATTTTATATATAATAATAAAAATAATATAATTTCAAATATATAAAATATTTCTATGTAAGATACAATTTTAGGTCAAGTCTCAGATATTTCATTACTTTTAAAACTGGCGATAATAAGAAATGCAAAAATTTTTAAATTTTAAATAGATTTAATTTCAAATATAATTTAATCTCCATGTAAGATACGATTTTAGATAGATTCAATCTCACAATCAGATACTTTTCTATACACATTACATTTTATAGTAGATGTCATGATTTGACCCGAAATTTGAGGATCAAATGGAATTTTTGTGAGTCCTGATCGCATGGTTACTCCTTTAGGTAATTTCCCAAAGGGGCAACTTCTTTTTTACCATTGAAGATCGTACAGGTGTTATGGAGCTAAATGAAAATCGAACTCGACGAATGGCATTCCCGGCGTGAAATTTCTCCGCGGTCGATAGCTATTGTTACATCATCCGCATCCTTTCACAACGTCGCGCCTTATTGCCGATAACAATGGCAGTGGAGTACGGAGGCTCTGATAGATTTCTTTATTAACTTGGCAGGAGAGGCCGAGAAAGTAACGTGAATACTCATCCTTTTCACGCATTCGAGGATTAATATTCTGTTTATTATTATTTTTATCTGTATCCATTAAACTCTTTTGTTTTATGAACGGATTTATAAGGTTTAGCATGTACCTGTTATTATCCATTTCATAAATGAATTCATGAAATATGTGAAATATTTTATCACTCGGGATAAATATGCATTGCTTGGTGTTCTTTAACTTTGACGATTTTATGTTTATGTATGTAACGTCCGTGAGATAATATTAATTAAAGTTTAAATAACAGGTGCAGTATAAGACCGTATGCGATTATCACAGATCTTCCACACGATGCGATGATAATGCAGGCGGTGTTTATCGTTTCGTGACGAGCACGGTTCAAAGGCCTCATTTGCGATAGTCATACGTTTACCCGCATTGTAGTCGACCACAAGAAATGTACATTCGATATGTACTCGTGAAATTTATGAATATGGAGATTTTATTTGTCGTAAACCAAAACGGTTTCTCCTTAACAAAAATATCGGCACAAATCATTTCTTAGAAGCTAGAATTATTTTAATGAAAGCTTGAGGACTTTTGAAATTCGGATCTTAACTTATGGCTTTGCCAACACATATTTAAACCACTGCAATGACGAGAAAATTATATTTGTGTTTGAGTATCTAAGAAAGCCTAATTTTGTGAGTACACAATAAATTTAATAAATTAAATTAAATTAAAGCTGTAACGCTTCATTCACAAATGATAAGCATAGAAATGAATACTGAATTCAAGATGAAAAAGATGAGACATACAGGGTGTCCCGCAATAGGATGTACATAGCTATGTTAAGCCGAAAAGTTCCAATAAACATGTAGCCTAAAATCAATCGTTACAAAGTTATTGGCACTTACGTGCGAAAAATAACACTGACAATGAGTCAAAAATTTTATTAAATAAGTACATCAGTTAAAAGTTTCACAAAATTAAATGCCGCAGTTACATGTCATTTTCAAAATAATCTTCTCGATTAGCTAGGCACATTCTCGCCATAAATGTAATGTATATTGCCATATTCTTCGTTAGAAAATATACTGCCATACTGCGAACTTGAATAGCAATAACTGGATTTAATATTGTTGTTATGATAACCTTTCAAGGACAATTACATTTATTTTCAAAGTCCTCTTTTATGTTTATGATGCTTGAACGTACGAAAGTACATATGTACGTACATAGGAGCATTTAAATGGGAATAACTTTGTAACGATTTATTTTAGGCTACATGTTTATTGGAACTTTTCGGCTTAAAAGAACGTCAGGAACACATACTTAAGCTATGTACACCCTGTATACATTTAAAAATCACATTTCTGAAATTGTTTTCATAAGTCGAATTTCGATCAGACTGAGAAGGAAAGATTGAGCATCTTATATGGAGAAACTTTACACCTACGCAAGGCTAACATTTATGGGAACAAACCCACGCAAAAATTCACACACACACGTATCCGAGCTTCATTCAACTCCGTCAGAAAGCTTTCCGATTATATGAATATGCGGTGATTCAATAAATCACGAGCATGTTTTATCGACTTGTTCCGTTATTCATTCATGGAAACATTGTCTAAAGGCTTTGTTCTTTTATATGTTTCTTACAATCTATTTTATATAAATGTAAATTGCGTTATATCCTTGATATAAGTGCATATATAAAGATATTGCTATTATATATTGTAATTTTTATAATTTGTTGTATTAATTTCGTACACTTCGGATCGATATATGTAGATCGTGCCAGTGAGTAATGCATAAAGGCGAATGACTAAAAATTGAAGGCGCATCTTTTTCTCGTTGCAGTTTCTTCAGAATCTGGGCAAGGTCGATCGAACCGCGGACGATATATTCGACGAGCACCTGCAGAACTTCACGAGGCAGCAGAACTCCGCCAACAGACTGCAAAAGGAGTTCAACAATTACATCAGGTGTGTTCGAGGTAAGTCGTCCCGCGGGGCAAACTCGTCTTCCCTTTAAATGGCAGTTGCTATTTATTACACTGCAAATCCAAGCGTGTTATTTAGCTGAAGCTCTTCTTACACATTTCTTGCCGTTTTAAATCATGTCATTTAACACGATTGAACATATTAATTTTTAATTTAATACGATTAAACGTGTTAAATGACGTAATTTAAAATAGCAAGAAACATATAGAAAGAGCTTCAGTTAAATGTGTCATTTTTAGATGTTTATGCGTGTAAAAATAACACGCTTGGATTTGCAGTGTAGGCGCGCTAATGTTTGTCATGTTTTACACGCGCAGTGCAGAGGGAAAATGCAATATTATCGACAAACGCGAATTGGATGCTTAAATTTACATAGATTTTAATGGTTCGCTATAGGGATTCTCTATGGAGCCTTGAATGAGTGGCAATAATAACGGTGGCACGTCACCGCGGTTAAGCATCTTTTGAATGATTAGACGTTTAATTATCTATTCAGCGTCTAGAACATGTCGGATATTGATTAGACATTAGAACTTTACGTAAGCGCTTATTTAACAACATCATATTCATGGCAATTAAACAGTTGTAAAAATTCGTATTATGTAGTTACAAACTACACAGCAGGAGCGACGATAATTATTCATCTGATGGCAAGTCTTGCTAGCTATTAATATCTTGAATATAACTTCTGTAATTCATACAGAGTGTTTGAAAATAACGATATTTTTCGTTTAATTACAAATTCTTTAACCAGTCACATATGCCTTTTTATATAAATTTAATTAGAATTAATGATTATTAAATTTAATTAGAATTAATAATTTTAAATTTAATTAGAATTTAATTAGAATTAATGATCGTTAAAATATATCAGTTTCTTCCAAAATCGAGATTTATAAAAATATTTATCATTTTACGAATTCCCGAGGAGTCTTCCGAGCAATCTTCTTTTTCTGTCGTAATAACCGTGATGTAAGCAGTACGTAAAATACTTTACGCATTTATAAGATCGGCGTGCTCGAATTAACAAACCCATGCGAAATCGTATTGAAAAGAGAAAAAGTATTCGCGCGCAACCTTGCATCGCCGTGACCCGGTTGCTCAGCTCACGTGGAGGCTGAATTATTTGCTCTGTAACTCTGTACTCTGCCCTCTCTTTTTTTGCAGATTGAGATAAATGCATCTATCGATACGTGCTTAGCACGGAATTGATTTATATGCCTCGGTTTCACCTTTTCCCTTCTTTTCCTCCATGCATTGCGATATAAAAATTATATAAATACTGGCAACAAAATACATACACTTGTAATAAAATTGTTGTGCCATACAGGAATACGTTGAAAAGAATACAAATTATTTTAAATCTTGGACGAAGTTATTAAATTAACTAAATATAGTTCTGTAATTTAATAAGTGCCGAAAAGATTTTGCTGGAAGTCCTTCAATGTTAGATATTAAAGAATCAAATTTAAACCAATTTCTTGAGTTCAATCAAATCATATTTGATTATTTTTAACTTTCATGTATGTTAAACACAATAATTATTTTTGACCCATGTAAAAGTTACATTGACTTACGTGACTAGTAAATAGCAAACCAAATTTGAGTCATATCTTAACACATTCCTTGAGTTAAATTATCATTATTATATTATATTTAAATAATTATTATATTAATTTAACTTAATTGTTCTAGTTAAATTAACAACATTGGGTAGGAGCAGTGGCGACCTATAGGAATAGTTATAAATAACCCAAATTTTGTTCAACTTAACATTACAAATTTAACAGCGTTGCCGCGCGCACGGACTTGATTTCTGTTAACTTAAGGGGGGAACCCCAATTGATGGGACCAAAAAATAGAATTTTTTCTTACATAAATTGATAGTTTAGCATCTCAAAAATATGTCCTACAGTTTTAGAAATAGAATAAAACCTACAGTTTTAGAACGAAATTCGAAAAATTAACGTAGCTACAGCCGGTTTGTATATAGCCCGTCACGCCAGTATACCTGAGATAATTATCTACTGAAAACTTTAAACGCGTTTTTCTCAAAATTACTTTTTTCAAATTGGCGTGCAAGATAACTCAAAAACATATTCATCCGATTTACTTCTTCATTTGCATGCATTTACATAAACATTTTCCTCAAGTAATGAAGCTCAATGTGCCATGATATAGTTTAATTTAATTTGTTTAATTGTATAATAAAATAACAAAATTTTCGTCACAAAATTGCCACTTTTTTTCAAACTGCCACCATTTTGTTAATTTTGCATTTTTTTTCTCTGTATTGAGGTTCACCCACTGCGCGTATTTATTAAAAAAACAAATTTGTTCGACAATTTTTTGTCTCATATAAATAGAACAGGCGCTATGCTGCACGCCAAAACACAACTTTTGGGCTGGAGTGCCGGACATAATTGAAATAATTCGTTGAATAAATTCTTCTTTGCGGCTATTTTATTTTGTTTATAAGTATAGGAAAATACCCTTAAAATTTCAGAGGGATCCACTGCATAGTTTCCTAAAAAAAAAAACCTTCACAAAAACCGCTATGTATCGATTGAGGTTCCCCCCTTAACGAAGGCTGTCATCGACAATGGGCGAAATGATTTTCGTCGTCCGTCAGTCGACACTCCCATTCGCGTATCGTCCTGCGGATGAATGACGGACAGATGAATAACTCGCAGACATTGAATAACGACCGGCGGTTCCGCGCAGACTCGCCGGCATCAATTACTGTCGAGAGGAACCGACGTAATATTTTAATCGCCTGTATATTCGGTAATGCACCGTAGAGGTACATGACACGTGCGAAACGACCTTTGAGAGAAGGCAGGAAGGAATTACTCCCCGCGTAATACGCCACAATCTCTCGCGCCGTTCCAGCAGCGGCGTGTCCGAAATATTAAGCAGCACGGCCTCGCCGCGATTGTTAAATATTTCAGATAATACGGTAGCCCGACGTGCGCTGTCAGCTGTGCAATCGATAAGGTGCAGTGGGAAATTGATGGAGGCAATTCGTTGCTTTTTTCCAGTTACGCGGCTACGATGACAAGATAATTATTTCGCGAACACGTATTCGCAAACACGTATTTTAGCAGAAAGTTAATTCCTGCTCCGCATTCGGTTTCACAACGGCGGCTGTGATTTATAATGCGAAATATTATGGCGCAATTATGATTAACGATCGCGTAATGTACACGGAAAGAACGGTTTTGCTGAAAAATTTGGTAAAATACAGATCTGAAAATCATTTTGTTAGACCGTCAAAAGTAACTAAGTAGGACACTCAAGCATGATAATAATGCTACAAAAAGTTTTAATGTTCTAGCAATTATTTTGAGCGTCCTACTTAGTTACTTTTGATAGTCTGACAAAATTATTTTCAGATTTGTATCGATCTGGCCAATTTTTTAGATATTTCAGCAAAACCATTCTTTCTGTGTAGGTACAGATTGCGTTGTTGTAGAAATTCATTGTAATTTGTATAGGGTAAATTTCTTATCACTCTTTTAGATTATTACTAATTATTATTAATTAAAATTATTATCAATTTATAAAGCGATTGGTACCGATGTTCGCGTGCAACGATCTTTCACGGAAAGAATGGTTTTGCTGAAATATTTAAAAATTTGGCCAGATACAGATCTGAAAATAATTGTGTTGGGTTATCAAAATAATTATGTAGGACGCTCAAAATAGTTGCTAGAATATCAAAACTTTTTGCAGCATTATCATCATGTTTGAGTGTCCTGCATAGTTACTTTGGAT
>NJRQ01000214.1:180837-194099 GCA_003063805.1 Aphaenogaster ashmeadi | reverse complement strand
ATAAAATTATTTTCAGATCTGTGTCTGGCCAAATTTTTAGATATTTCAGCAAAACCTTTCTTTCCGTGTTCGATTAAGTCTTTAGGTCTCTGTGAGGTTTCTATACCTGCTTCACGAGCGCGGTGAAATTATGCGTTTTAGAAGCTGACCCGACGGTGCGCTTATTATCTCTCTCACCTCGACGGCGAGTCTTGACACGGGACTGGCAAACACGCGCGAAATCAATAGAAAAACGTCATCCGATCTTTAATCCCTCCCACTCGAATTGTGTTGGTCGCAAACAACTTTTCCACGCTTCGCTGGTCTACAGCGGCGTGCTCGTTATTCGCATGCTTTTTATAGCTTCTGCCTCTCAGGGATATCTATACGCTTCGACGTCCACGCCGACCACGAATTTTAATTTTTCGTCGGTCTCCGAAAAATCGACAGAAAAAATAGGTACGATGAATTCCCGTTAGGCAAACGTCGCGACGCGGACGACTTCCTCGGAGGAGGTGCTAATTTCGGAGTGCGCAGGACCCGCGTTAGCGGCTCTTAGCTTTCCTTTTATCACTCGGGACGCAGCGTCGTTCGCATAAATACCCGCATGCGAAACGTGTCGGTAGGTAGGACGATGAAGTCCCTGTGTCGCATAAATGCGGCAAAATATGACGAAAGTATGTCCGTGGCGCGTTGCAAATCCGATCGCCGATTCATCACAATTTTCGCGATTTCCATCAAAGCGCGCACTATGTCCCAGTCCAAGTTCCAGATGAGAGAAAAGAATCTAATGAGGACGCCGACACGTGACTCGTTGAACCGAATAAAAAGCGATCATATTGAGAATTATGGCAGCCCATATCATAATTTGCACTAACGACGAATCATTTGGGTATATTAGTACTATGAATGATGTTGATTGTCTTCAATTACGCTTATTAAAATTGGGGCTTATTAAAATCAATTTATAATGAAAATAGTTGTTAATTTTATATATATAGTTCTTGCCGATAAATATAATTATTTTACAGAGTAAATCTCTCAGAAATGCCCACAATTTTTTTGCAGGGATTCATTGATTCATTGGAAGTCGATATTTTTTTACATGAAGAGCATTTTATTTTATTTTATTTACTTCATTCATTAGTAGAATTTTTGATATTTTGGCTATACGCGGTATCTTAGGGATTTAATTAAAATGCATTTAATGCAAATCAGATATGCATAATAATTGAATTAAAAGAAATGTTTTGGTGATTTTATTATAATGTCATAATATATCAATTAAATGTTATGTCAGTTTATTTATAGAAGAATCGTCTTGTTATTGCAATTCGAACTGAGCGTTACCTCGAAATTCGACGCAAGCGATAAAGCCACTCTGCAACTTTTGCGCGGCGCGAGCCGAAGCGAGGAATTTGTAAGCAATCGGCTTATCGCCGCAGGTGAATGCACTAGGAGAGGTTTAGATGTAGGTCAGGAAAGTAGTCACCCGCGTCGCGCACGTTTATTCCTGAAGTAAAAAGACACGTGTCGCCGTGATGGAAAATCGGCGTGAAAAAGTTTCTCTCTACGGCTTACGAAACAGCAAGCCGTCTCTCTTGACGACCGCGTTACGCGGCGTCTTCGACCCGGGCAAAATCTTCCTCCTCCGTTATCCTTGCCACGCGAATCTCTTGCGCGTTTTCTCATTAGCAGTAATAAAATTTTCCCGATGACAATTGAGATGCCAATGAAAAGCGGGTGAAATAAACGAGAGCGACGTGTGCGTTTCGTTTTGCAGCGGTGCAGGCCGCCTCGAAGACGCTCATGGACTCGTTGAATGAGATCTACGAGAGCCAATGGACTGGACACGATCTGTTGTACGTGCAGGCACAAAATCTTGACATGCTGTGGCAAGATTTCACTCACAAGCTCGCGGACCAGGTTCTTGTACCACTCAACACATATCAAAGCCAATTCCCGGAGATGAGGGTACGTCCCGTGCAGCTCTCGATAGTTGCACCAAACGATTTCTTCATTAATAATGTTCTATCCTCGAAGTTTGCTATAAAAAGTAAACCAAAAAAACTCTTACACAACGCCAGTAAACGCCAACTGGCAATATTTGCCAGTTGTGTCGTCTTATAATTTATTACATGTTAATTATTCACTGGCGTTTTGTAAGAGTTTTTTTGGTTTACATGATAAATTTATTAGATATATTTATTAGTCGTCTTCCGTTAATCGCAATTAGATTAGTATATAAATTAATTTATCTTTTTATTTTATTTTTATACACTTTTCTCGTACGAGATCACGAAGTTTTTATTATTAATTCTCATATTAATCTCGAGCATTAATAAATAATGTTTGATATTTTTTTTATAGAAAATAATGAATAGAAAATAATTTATACACGTAAAATTATTAAGATGTTACAATAAAAATTAAAAACAAATGTTTCTTGGTATTTTGTATGACGAGATGAGAGTTGATAATGACAGTAGTTTAAGAAATTAATAATAGAATATTATATCAAGCTGTTACATTTCGAGGATTTCATCGATTTTCCAGAAAAAGGTCGACAAGCGCGGGCGTAAACTGGTGGATTATGACAGTCAGAGACACAACTTCCAGTCGTTGCAGTGTAATCCAAAGAAGAGAGACGAACTCAAAGTATCTCGGGGGAAGGAACTGCTGGAGGAGGCAAAACGTACATACGAACAGCTAAATTCCGAGCTGCACGACGAACTGCCGGCATTATACGACTCGCGCGTTCTTTTCCTCGTCACAAATCTGCAAACGCTCTTCGCCGCGGAGCAAGTGTTTCACACTGAAAGTGCCAAGGTATCTAAATAAGGATCAGTAACAAGGATGAGTTCTTTTAAACATTTTTCTTTTAAGGATTTTCAAGCAAGTCTACTTTAATGTAAATTTGGTTTCTTGGAGTGTATATGAAAATTAAAAAATTTACAGAATTTTATATAGTATAGTTGTTACATCTTCTTTTTATTCATATTCATGTTCTTAGGTATATTCCGAATTAGAAGCGATCGTCGATAAATTGGCTAATGAAAGTCAGCGAGGATCTTACACACTGAAGAAGAACACGGAACCGCAATCACCGAAGTCGCCTAACGCCAACTCGTCGTAAGTAAACCGATTATATAAAATGAAATTATTAATTAATGAATAGGGATTACATAAAGACAATTATTACAAAAGAAAAATGTAATTTTGTTGAGTTGCAATCGCATAAAATGTAATATTGAAGCAGTTGTTACATAAAATATGATACGAATAATAATTATACAAAATGTAAAACCGAGAGGTGTAGTAGTTATATAATACTAATAACCCTGATTTTTGTTTCAGCCTAATAATTAACACGCAGCCAGCGCAGAACAATATCTCAGGAGGTAATTATTTTGCTGTACTTTGTTCAAGTTGGATTTGTGCGCGTGTGCATTAATTATATACATGTTACACTAATACGTGCATGTCCTGTAATGTCCTCGCTACGCGTAAAACAAGACGCAAAACGTTCCGAAAGGCTTTGAGTTCTACAAGGCCGTGATGTGGCTTGGCATTCAGTTTTGAGTGTGCTTTCTCTCGCGTGTTTCAGCTTTGGACGATACCGCGCCCGTTGCCAGAGACACGTCGCCGACCACCCAGATAAACGGCAACGCTAACAGCAACGCTAATAGCAATGCTAACAGCAATGATAACTCTCTCAATAATCAGGATGAGTCGCCGCAGAACGCAATCGCGCCTTCCAAACGAGTCGAGGAGCTGTACGATATTCCAGTCGGTAAGCCGCCCGAATTTAAACTTTGTTGTGTTTTTTAATGTGCCTTTTTCCTAACATCATTCGATCTTAGCGATTTCAATTGAAATCGCTTGTATGAAGTGATCTTGTGTGACACTTCATGCTTGAATTTTTGTCTTTAACAATTTAAGGATGGTTTAGTTTTATTCTTTTGTAATATTAAATGTCTGCATAATTAAGTAACAGAGATTCTTGTCGAAATAAATATGAAATAGAAAACAATTCAATCATATTTTGCAAAAACAACCCATATTTTAATTGATTAGTTTTCGGAAAATTGAATTGTTTCAAATTTTAAAATAAATTTACGCGTATGTAACGTAACAATTAATCGAATGTTACTAAATTTGCAGTATCGGGTGATTGTTAATACAATAGTAGTACGCTGCCTGCCCCTTTGTGCATGGTCTTGCCGAAACAAGATCGTAGTTACTCTGACCTAGTTGTGAAATTAAACGTTAATTATGCAGTTAAATGAATGAAACGAAACTTTGAACATAATTGGTACATATCGAAGTCTCCATGTGGACGAAATCACAGACAGGTCCATGACTAACGGGGCGGACTCGATCGTTCTAGAGGCGGAATATGAAAATGCTGCTAATTTCTCTGTAGGGGCGACAACCGACAATCTGCCGCCGGGTGTTTTATACAGGGTTAAAGCCACTTACAAGTACAATCGCGAGGATGTGGATGAATTATCGTTCGACGTCGGCGAAATTATTCGCGTCGTAGAATACGACGATCCCGAGGAGCAGGTCGGTAATTTATCGAATAAATAAAACTCGACATGTATTACAATATCTAAGCGTACACGCGTTAACATGTCTTCTTACGATGTTCTTTACTCATTACAGGAAGAAGGCTGGTTAATGGGTATGAAGGAAGGCACCAATGAGAAGGGTATGTTCCCGGCGAACTTCACGAAACCGCTGTGAGAGCTGTGTTCGATTCGCCATTTACACTCCAATGCTCATCAGAGACAGCGTATTTTACTTTAAAGTAGTTAAAGAGTCGCGTAATTAAGTGGGAGATAAGAGCCGCGCGGTCATGCGAGAATAATATTACGCACGACGTAAAAGCAAACGGAGAGGAAAAAAATATAGGCGACGGGCTGCAGGAGGGATAAGGGGGAGGGAGCGGGGAGAATTCGATAAGATAGTTATGCTGGAGGGTACTGCGGAGAGAATCAATCACCCCAAAGTGCCTTAACCCAGCCACTGTCTGTGCCAACATTTACTCTTATTCGTAAAAAAATATGGGATTGACCCTCTCATATCAAACGTACGGATACACATCATGAATAATAATCAAACGAGATATTTAAGCGACTATATAATATATTGTAACATGTACACACAACAAGAAACATACGCCACACACATACACGCGTACACAACGATATGCAATATTATATAATATAAAACGAAATCTATATATTAAATTAATATTATTTTATGAAATTGTACATAGATCTATACATACGATTTAAGAGTATTTTACGAGATAACTTTGTGGCCACTAAAAATTATTGCTAAGAGAAATGTATATCAAGTTTAAGAACATGCGCGCCACTTGAACCTCCTTTCTTCATTCAATGGGAAGGGTGGTCATAAAAATTTCAAGGTCCAACTACCTGTCTGCATTAGTAAGGTAAGGTTCTACATTATGTACTCGCCTACCGTTCGAGAGTCTAGCAATAGCTCCCATTAAAATCTCGCCACGATTCGCATGCCAAATTTTTCAACGACGTAATAATAGATATCGGAAAAGTGATACGTGAAAGAAATAAATATTACGATGTATAAATGAGATGGGAGTATAGCTTCTGTATATTTATGATTGATGGTTCTTTTTTCTTGTTTCTCCGCCTTTTGGAGTATCGCGAATTTTGTCAGCGAAGTCTATTTGTGAATTATTTTGCGCAGGTTTTATTCATTTGTATCCGCAATCTTATGTACATGTATGTAGAAAATCGGTTAGCGACGCGAGAGAACGTTTATTATTATACTATTTTATTACTATTGTTATTATATATTGCTATATTATTATCGCTCCCGTATCTATTCATGTTGTCAGGAGAGAACGAATACGTAATGATCCAACCCCGAAACTTTTGTAGATTCGATCAATACTCGTTAGATCTGCCGAAACAATCTTGTATTCGCATCTTGTGTAATAAATAATGTTGTAATAATACACATTATATATATATATACACGTACATACTTACAGCGCTAGCATTAAGAGAAAATATCAGCTTTGAGAGATTGTGTGTCTTTTTATTTTATCATGCTGATCTAAAAGAACTACTGTGAAAGAATAGGGAAGTTTGAGTGCCCTTTTTGTGAGAGAGACCACTTGTTTGAGGATTGATTTATTGTTACGCAGTTAATTAATTAATTTAGCAGAAGTTATTAATAAGTTATTAATATCTCTTGATTTCTTAAATTTCTCCCTGAAAAATATTGTAATATTTTAAAAAAGAGAAAGGAGAAAAAGAAAACAAGTCTGTACAAATTTGTATCCAAAAAAGTTATCTTGAACAGATTTAATTAATCCTTTCGAGCAATTTACATTATATGTGCAATAATAATTATATGATTATACTTCATCGAAGTATTCATCAAGTGGAGAAGATAATGCATTTAAATACTAAGAACGGATATGACAAAAAAAATCCTTTCGCCAATTATACACTAAATATTTTTTTATGGCAAACATCCAATAAATGTGCTATTTAATATACATCTATCATTATCGAATGAAGGATGTGTATTATACAAAATAAAAAATTATACGAAAGTCAAGAGAGAAAGACAAAAAAAAATAACGTCTATCTTCTGTCGTCCATGTATTAAGAGAATTCTGAAATAACCAAATTTCGACATGATGGCACCCTCGTCTAAACAGAAATAAAAGTGTCGATATATTTTACTGACATTACCATTTCGAGTAGACTTGGCAATTTTAAATATGCGTATCCTATATAAATATATTAAAAAGAGCATGGAGACAGCTTTTCATTCTTGTATCCAAAGGTATACTTTTCTATCATTTCGTGCAAATGCAGAGGACTTTAGAAGGATAGATATATGACCAATATTTTTTGTTTGGGTCGATTTTGATAATTAAAGTGTTCAAAAAATAAGAAAAAATTGATTTTTACTTTATTATTATCAACACATAGAAATACATAAAAAGGATAAATGATAAAATGATGAAAGTAAATAGTAAGATAAAAAAATATTTTTTATGTCATAAACGTTAATCTCATTATCTATCGCCATAGGCACAGGAACAAATCTTTTTTAACATTCAGATTGATAAATATACTTACAAATATGCATAATAAGCAAGAATTTAATGAAAAGGAAATGTTTATTTTGTCAAAATCTTCTAATAGCATATATGGGTCACACATGTCCATTCGCAATTTTCTCCTTTAATGCTTAAAGAGTAACTTCAATTTTGTTATTCTCTGCTTAAAGAAAAAATTCATTTGTATTATTAAAAAGATTTTTTAGAAACGTAGAAGATTCGAAATGACGATATGGACATGAATGATCCATGTGTGTCATTTAAGGATTAATATTTTATATACTAATATATAACACAGTTAGGAAGACACAAATAGATAAATAAGGCAAAAATAAAGGCTAAAAAATTGTCTACAATGGAAATAAAGATACATTATAATGGGCGCGTAACTGATCATTTCTTTCTAACTCGTATTTTTTAATTTTTTAAAACATTTACTCGTCACCGTTTCGAAGAGATGGCGATTAAATTATCATACATCTATTACCACAAATTTCTTCACTTTTACTTTTACAAAGTTTATATCGTATGTTTAGGAAAAGCTGCAGTCTTTTACGAGCAAAAAGAAAGTAAAGAAATTCGCTAAAAATACTAAGCAGATTAGTATGGAAATAATCGCGAGCGCGATATTTCTCAAGTATTTTTTTAGAACTTTAATATAGTTAGGATTTGTATTGTATTCTAGAAATCAGTCGGAATTATTGGCTTCGTGAAGCCTCACATATACGAAACTTAATCCTTTCGTCAAGCAATGGCAATAGTTTTGTGACATGCGTTTTTAATGATTCATAGAGAAACGACGCAATATAGTGATGAAATATAGGAAACATCAGCGGGACACGGTACGCCCAGGAAGAACAAAAAATCATGATGGCGTCAAAATGATCTCAAAATGATGTAAAAGACGTCATTTTAGCATCATTTTGATGTCATTTTGACGTTATCATGACTTTCTGTTCTATTTGGGCGTTTTATTCCGTAAACATTTCGATTTAATTTAGATTTCTTTTTGACAGAACGGCATTTAATCTGATTAAAACATCGAGTTACTAAATTTGTTAATGAAACTAATAGTATCATTCTTTCAGCGTCGCGGCTTCTTATTTGAAATAAAAAATTCCCAAGGAGAACAGAAAAGTCAAGATAATGTCAATTTGACATCATATTGACCAAATTTATGTCATTTTTTGGTCATGATTGAAATCTCGATCTAAAAATCAAAAAGACACAATAAAAAAAGAGTCAATATAAAGTCATTTTTAAATCATCTGAGATTGAAATTTCAATCATGACCAAAAAATGACATAATTTGGTCAATATGATATCAAATTGACATTATTTTGACTTTTCTGTTCTCCTTGGGTTGGACGAAAGCCTGAAGTGGAACAGCCAATGGGATGAGCGGCCATTTTAGGAATCCTATGGACAAGAATTCAATTCTGATCCCGCAATGAAAATAGAAAGAATGCAAGAAAAAGATACTGTTATGAAGAAGAAAAAAATGTATACAGCCCTAACAGCACACGTAAATTCTGAGAATATTTGGAGGATATCCCTGATGTCCCAGTGAGAAATGACAGGTCGGAAAAACGACTATTAGACGTCTATTAGACGACATAGACGTCTAATAGTCGTTTTTCCCACCAGATTTCCGATCTCATTTCTCACTTGGGTATAGGATATTATAGGGATGATCTTAGTATATTAAGTATATATTCCTAGTACATTCTATGGATGTACGGAATATTACGTACTGTTAGGGAGGAGATGAAGATAAAAGGATAAAATTAGACAAACCATAAAAGTAATAGCGAAGCAGGAAGATAACGTAAAAAATTCAAGAAATCCGATTCTTTTAAAAATTCAAAACGCTAAACGATAAATCGTCATTTAAAAGGCTGTGGTCAACTTGATGCTACAAATGCTTCGAAGCGTTCAATTGACCAATCAGAATAAAGAATTCTATTAATTGACCAATCAAAAAATGCTTCAAAGCATTTGTAGCACCAAGTTGACCGCAGTCAAAAAATCCAAATATTCTAGGACCATGTATTTGGTTCTCCATCCCAAGTAGAACACAAAAGTCATGATGACGTCAAAATGATGCTAAAATGACGCCTTTGACATCATTTTGAAGTCATGATGACCTCAAAATGATGTCAAAGGCGTCATTTTAGCATCATTTTGACGTCATCATGACTTTTGTGTTCTACTTGGGATTTGCATTAGATTCGTCAGATGCAGATCGGAGATTCCACGTAGAGGCGCAGCTTCGCGTGACTCTCCCATTTCGAGGTCGCCTTCGCCGTCGCGCCACCGGCGGCGGCCGCTCGGTCGGTAAGGCAGGTCGCGCGATGACCGGCGCGCCGGCAGCGCCGCGCCATTACGTTCTCCGTGCCTCCTCCCCGGCGGGTGGCGGCCGCGCCTCCTCCTACTCGCCGATTTTAATCTCGTTAGCGGACACGTGCGCGCCCCCCGCGCCCTACGGTGCTGGTGATACGCAGGCAGCCAGCTACGAGCTGAACCGAGAGCTGGCCGTGGGTGCCGTGTCGCGGGGCTTCGCCAATCTGGTTTGGTCTAAGTAACAGGATTCGCGGCTCGCGCGACGCTTCATAAAAGCTGCGCGCCGGACGGGCGCGGCGCGTGTCGCAAGGAGTTGCTCCGCTCGTGAGGTGTGGGCGCTCGTGCAGCAGCAGCGGCAGCAGCAGCAGCAGCCAACAGCAGGAGCAGCAGCAGCAGTAATATACAGACAGAGAAAGAGTGATAGATAGGTGAAGAGGGAGAAGACGGAGACGACCAAGCATCGCGGTGAACTCTCTCTCTCTCTCTCTCTCTCTCTCTCTCTCTCTCGCGGCGATCCGACACGTCGCCTTCGTCGTCGCCGTTAACGTGACCACGCGCGTCGTCGTATGCCGCGCTCGTCTCGTGGTATCCTCGTGTCGTTGTGTTCTAGTGTCGTTCGGTGCGTCGGAGTAACAGCAGCAGCAGCAGCAACAGCAACAGCAGTACCGTCAGCAGCAGCGGCGGCAACAGCAGCCACAGCTTTTCGCGTGTGCCACGAAGAGAGCGCGATAGAGGGAAAAGCAGGCCCGCGCGAGCGAGACAGAGGGAGCGAACGAGCGAGCGAGAGGGAGAGAAAGAAGGAGTGCGAGAACGTGCGAGGAGTGAGCGAGTGAGCGCGAGAGAGCGAGTGCGAGAGAGGAGGGAGACGGAGCGGCAGCGCCGGTGGGTTACCACACCCAACACCGCGCGAGCCGGGGAGCCGATCGCCGAACGTCGCCGCTACGCCGCTCTCTCGAGAGCTCTCTCTGGCCGCGCCGTGCGTATAGTACTACGCGGGTGAAACGCGCGCGACCACCCAGGACTACGGTCATCTACGGGGTGGTGTCACCGGGTGGTTCCGTGCAGCGCGCCGAGTGTGTGCCCATCCGCGCGCCGGGATAAGAAACAGCGACAACGGATAACAATCGTGGAGCGAGGAAGAGAGAGAGGAAGTGCGAGGAGGGAGTGAAGAAGTGCGCGGAGAGAAAGAGCGAGAGAGAGAGAGAGAGCGAGACGGAAGGAAGGAAGGAGCGAGTGAGAAAGGGACAGACGGACCTCGCCCTCTGCGAGGGAACGTCCGTCGAGGTTACAGCGACGTCGTGCCCGTGGGAAAGGCGAAACGTGCGCGCCCCCGGTGGTTACATGTGTGCTACGTGCGTGCATGCGTGCGTGCGTGAGTAATAGATACAGAGAGAGAGAGAGAAAGAGCGAAGAGAGAACGCGTACACGGCGCGCAGAGAGAAGTATATTATATACATAGAAAAATAACACACACATATATATATATATACATATATATATAGGTATATAAACGCGCACACAGATTCGCGTAGTGCGCCTCGGCGAACTCGCACTCGGGGCGAAACGTGCGTGCGCGTGAGCGCGAGTGGGACGGAGCGATACGAGGGCGTAACGGGCGAGAGGAGGATAGAGCGTAGGAAAGTGAGGGAAGAAGAAGAAGAAGAAGTAGAAGAAGAAGAAGAAGAAGAAGAAGCGAACGGACGGACGGACGGACGAACGAACGGCGGAGAGAGCGAGCAACCGCGCGGAGCAACGGGACGGGCGAGTAGTCGGTGGACGACAGAGGCGGCGCGAGGGCTCGTGTGCGTGCGCGTAGACGCGCGTTGATGCGTCGCTGGCGTCGTCGAGCCCCGCCAGGAGCAACGGCGCTGCGTAGACGCCGCCGTCGTTGAGGGGGAAAACACGGGTGCGCCGCCGGGGACGTTCCCCCGTCGCCGTCGTATTCGCCGCCGTCGCCGTCGTCGCCGTCGTCGTGGTGACCGTCGTGCCGGTGGAAGTGCTGGTGGTGGCTGGAGGTGGTGGTGGTGGTGGTGGCAGTGGTGGTGGTGGATTGCCGCGAGTGAGTGAAACACCACCGTCATCGTCGTCGTCGTCGTCGTCGTCGCCGCTGCCGTCGACGTGACCGTCGTCGCCGTCGTCGTCGTCGCCGCCGCCGCCGTCGCCGTCGCCGGTGGTGGTAGTGGTGCCGGTGCCGTCGCCGGTGGTGTCCGTAGTAGTAGTAGTAGTAGTAACAGCGGTAGTGGGAGGCGGCCAGGAGTGAGAGAGGCACCACCGGGACGAGAGAGACGGAGAGGGAAGGAAGACGGGGACCACGAGGACGGCGACGAGGCGTCATCGTCGTCGTCGTCGCCCGTTCGCCGTCGTCGCCGCCGCGGTGGCGAGATAATACCCGGCCTCCCGCCGTCTGCCGGGACGATCGCCGACTTGAATCTTAACACGCTCGTCGGGAGCGCCGCATCATCGGCCGCGTGCGCCAACGAGCGAAAGAGAAAGAGACAGAGAGGAGCAGCAGCCGCAACGAAGGTCGCCGCCGGTCGGCGAGCAGCGCTCGCTGTCACTGCGAATCGCTCCTACACCCTCCTCTCTCTTCTCTCCCCTCCTACCCCTTCGCCCACGACCTCCCCGATATTCTTGCCCCCTCGTCACCTCCTTTACCTCCTCCTCCTCCCCCCCCCTCCTCCTTCTTCGCCGTCACCACCTCCTCCGTCAAAGGAGGATTCCGCTGTTCTGAGCCATGGCGTGCTGCCTGTCGGAAGAGGCGAAGGAACAGAAACGCATCAACCAGGAAATCGAACGGCAACTGCGGAGGGACAAGCGGGATGCCAGGCGGGAACTCAAGCTGCTTTTACTCGGTGAGTCTCGTGTATTTCGTCACAGAAAGGATGCGTCAGGCGCCGACAGGACGGAGCCGATAGGACGGCCGCCGGCCGAGCGGCTATAAAAATCGCTCTCTCGCGTCCGCCCTATTATCTTTTTTTCACCGAGGAAAACGGGGACCGTGAGATCGAGTGCGGCAGGTTACTCCAAAAATAGCGAAAAAAAAAAAAAAGATCGTAACCCGGCGGTCGAGACGCACGCGAGAGATACACGGCAGCGGGTGACTCGCTCGAACTTCTGTGCCGTCGTTTGTCGGGGAAGGTAAGCGAGTAATTTGCCACTCGACTTGTCTCCCCACTATCCGCGGCGTAAACCCCCGGCATTAGTCGGGGAATATACGAAGCCGGTAAAAGCGGACCGGCCGAGTGTGGCAAGTCGCTCGCTACGCTTTCCTCCCGTGGAGGAAATTAATGAAGGACGATAACGCCGTATGAACCCGATAGGTAGATTAGTAGCGAGCGGCGAGTTGCCCGCTCGCCGTTGTTTCGATCAGGGCGGATGTAGGTGTAGCTTCCTCCCCTCCCTCTTCACCCCTTTCTTCGTGTGGAGACTCGTTCGTCTCGGGACCGCTGTTCGAAAGACGTAATTTCGTCGAGCACCGTATTACAGCGACTTAAATCTTGGAATCTGCTGGTTTCGCTCGAAGTCGATAGGGAGGAAAGTCAGGTAGTAACAGGGATGGTTATGGAACAGGTGGGTGAATAACGTGCCGCACTTGACTCGCCTCTCCCGCCGGCTTCGTGTAAATCTGGCATTAGCGTTACCGTTATCGTTGAATAAAAATCTGCGTAGATCAAGAGCTTTATAAGGTTCTGCGAAATCACGACGTATAATATAGATCTTATCTTCCTCTCTGCGAGGTATACTGCGCAATTTATCTGTTAATGGAATTTTCTGTTCAGCGATGCCCCGAATAGTTAATTTTTGAATA
>NJRQ01000214.1:159054-180737 GCA_003063805.1 Aphaenogaster ashmeadi | reverse complement strand
AATTTATCTGTTAATGGAATTTTCTGTTCAGCGATGCCCCGAATAGTTAATTTTTGAATAGCGGATCAATTTGCGCCACGATAGTAGATGGACAATTTTTTATAGAAAATTATATAGAAAATGAATTTTCTATTATAAATTGTTAATCACTTGATAAGGACCAAAACCCATGGTCGAAACGTCGTAACTAAATTTGGCCAGTCGTGTCGATTTTTAAAAACTACTTTGTTAATTATTTACTGGCGAAGAAAAGATCTCTTTGATTTCTATCAGAAAATTTATCTGTTAATGGAATTTTCTGTTTAGCGATGCCCCGAATAGTTAATTTTTGAATAGCGGATCAGTTTGCGCCACGATTAGATGGACAATTTTTTATATAGAAAATTATATAGAAAATAAATTTTCCATTATAAATTGTTAATTACTTAATAAGGACCAAATCCCATCGTAACTAAATTTGACCAGTCGTGTCGATTTTTAAAAAGTACTTAGTTAATTATTTACCGGCAAAGAAAAGATCTCTTTTTGATTTCAGAAAATTATATAAAAAAATATAGCATAGCGATGACGGAATTCCTCTAGCGGGCTGCGTGTGATCAATTAAAAAATAACTCAAACGACACTAAATAATCACTAGCAGGATAACACTTTTTGACAACACAAGCCGACAGCGGTTCGTGGAATTATGGCGAGATGATGAAAATTCGTTTCCAGCGGACGTCGTAAGATCGTCTGAAGCACGACTGTCAATTCTGTCGCGCGAGAGAATGACAATTATTAATTTTGTCATTGGCCGTCGCGAGATTACCCTGATTGACCCTTATGTACTCTCCTTTAGAAAGAGTCGCTCGCTCGTTTCATTCATGCGCGCCTCTCGCGAGTGGCCGCGGCCGCGTGCCGTCGACTCCGACGCCGACGCTGACGCCGACGCCGACACCGGCGCCGCCGCCGTCACCGCCGCCGCCGCCGCCCGGGAGGCGACGTCCGCGCGTCACGTACGTTTTCTCGTCCTGTGCACGAGGTCGATCGGCGCGGCCGGCGTGCGCTTGACAGCTCTTTCTCGACCGGCCGCCGCCGCTCCGCAGCGATACCGCTGCCTATACACGGTGTCCCCGAACGTTACCGCCGCCCCAAATCGCGGCCGGTATCTTCGTCGCGAGAATTTCGTCGGACGTCGCTTTCCGGCGTGATATTTAATAACGTCTTGATATTTAGCTTTAAACGAACCGACAACAGAGTTGATAGGATGGAGTTTGTTTACAAGATCCACGTAAATGCTATTTGCTACAACAACTAAAAAATAACAATTTTTGAGTTTGCAATAAACGGGACTTTGGAGTTCTTATTACTGGTAGAACGACATGACTGAGCTTCTAAAATTGAAAAGAGAAGCGAGGAAAGAGAATTTTGCATCAAAAGTGTCATAAGTCAAAAAGGATTACTTTTAAGGGTTCATTTTTATAGTAAGTGAGAATTCAATACACTGAATGAAGAGCTAATGATACTTTTATTCCCTCACAGTCACTTATTACATCAAAATCACGTTAAAAATGATACTTTAATGATTTTAAACATTTAAACTCATTTTCTAGAAAACTGTTTTTTGATGAGTTGTTATTGTAGCAAATGAGCGATCATAAATACGTGTCTAGTCAGTGAATCATGCAAATCGTGGAGTGATGCATTCTAGATTAGAAGATCTTAAATGCCCTAATTAATTAGATATATTAAAATGTCCTTATATAATTAATCATTAGATATATTAAAATTCTATTAGAGGGTTGATTTAACAGATTTTTGGCAGATTTGAAAGGGGCAAGTTTGTAGCTCAAAAAAGGAGCAAGTTATAGCTTGTATAAAGTCTTAAGAGCCATCCGATTTTAACGTCTGATATGTCAACTTTGCACCGCGGATCGGTAACATGAGCGCCAGCTCGGAGCCCTTTTGTGTGTCGCGCCGACTCGGCGCACAGTGTGACAAAAAATACTTTTTAGGGACAAAATTCTGCCTACACCCGAATTCTGCATGGATTGCGATGAATTTTTTTTTTTAAATACTCGTGAAGAGTTTAACTTTGAGGTCTCATTGGTAAAAACTCGATCAAAGTGGATTAACCCTCCGAAAAAGTTCCTCAACCCTATCGTTTTGAAAAAAAAATTTTTTTTTATTTTTTCAAAAAATGAATAGCATAGTTAAATAGAGGTATTTATACTGTAAAACTTTTATATGAAACATATTTTTATATTTTGTTTAGTTTATGAGATATATCGAGAAAAGCAATAAATGTCTCTACTTCTGAAGGGAGGTTTCACCCTTTTAAACCGTCTTTGAGCACCAACGAAAAAAAAAACAAAACAAAATATAAAAATATGTTTCATATAAAAGTTTTACAGTATAAATACCTCTATTTAACTATGCTATTCATTTTTTGAAAAAATAAAAAGAAATTTTTTTTTCAAAACGATAGGGTTGAGGAACTTTTTCGGAGGGTTAATCCACTTTGATCGAGTTTTTAGCAGTGAGACCTCAAAGTTAAACTCTTCACGAGTATTTAAAAAAAAAATTCATTGCAATCCATGCAGAATTCGGATGTAGGCAGAATTTTGTCCCTAAAAAGTATTTTTTGTCACACTGTGCGGCGTATCAAATTCGCCTTGCTTACGATCTGATGAGAAGTCGCCGCTCGTTAAGCGCATTGTTTTCCCCGGGATGCTCTTTGCGGTTTCGTGATTCACGCGAGCCGCGTGTGCATATTTACCCACCTATTCCGCGAAACGAAACACTAGCTGGGCGTGCTCTCACGACGTTCTCTTATCAGATTTATCATCTCGATCGTATGGTAGGTCGTATGGATCTTTTTCTTGAGGTGCAAAGTTACATTTGCAGGTTCTGCTCTTTTCTGGTACGCATTTCGTATGTTCGTATATTCTGGACGCTCGGATGTGTTTTAATATAATATTAATCATGTACATAAACTTTTCCTGTACATATGTTTATTTATAAAAATGTCGATCTTGAAATGAAGACATATCTGCAGAATATTCAATGAAATCGATTCGATATTCAAATAAGGAGGTCAATGCAATAATTTCTGACCCATATTTCTTCCGTTTAAAATTGCATAACAAATATCTAGATATCTCTCTTCACAGTTTTCTACTCAACGTTAGACATCTTTACAACTTAAATAAAAATCAAACTCTTGTCGAGGTATCATACTAGTTTTTACATTGTAGATTCATGAAATTTCGAGATACTCGCAAAATGTATCACTAGATTCCTGCTTGAGATTAATTAGACTAATTAGACTAAAATTCTTAGAAATCGCTTTTATATGCGGCCGCGAATTAATCACCGCCTGCATTACTCATTTTTTAATCAATTCTGTAATCGTCCAATGATTAGCTCATTATCGATAATCATTATTGCTCTTTTATTAGCTGTGCTTTTATCTAATCGTGGATTTTCACGGAGATAATGACCCCTAAAATGAAAAATCGCCACTTGCGATGTTTCCCGCTGCTTTGCGCTCTTATCTGACACCTTATCTGACATCCGCTTTCGAAATTAATAGACATTCGAATTTAATAGACTTGGCGCGGAGATGCACCGGTGCGGAAGAGCAACAGCTAATCGTCGTTGTCATCGTTGGACACGTTTCAATGAGTCGTTCGTATAAGGTGTCTTGGAAAATCCGGAATTAGTTTTGATATCGTACAGATACTTTGAGAACTTGCGGTCGATTTTTGCTCAGAAAACACTTTGGCAATTACGATCCGTTACAATTCCTCGAATTTCAACGAAATATCTTGACAATTTAGCCTCAAATAAACCTTTATTAAAATAGAAGTCAGATAAAAATAAAATGCACATATATTTATTTTATTATATATTTATATAATTTCATTTTATATAAGGTAATTGGGGGGAAGACGCCAAACCTTTTGTATTAAATTTATAAAAGAAATAATATATATATATATTTTTTTTTTCGATTAATTCAAATAAACGTATTTGTTTAATTATTTAAAGAATACAGTATTAGAAAAAACACTATAAAATAAACATAAAGTAGTAGTTAACTTATAAACTTATAAACGAATTCTGAATCATGGTTGCTTGGCGTCTTACTCCATTTGGCATCCTCCCCTCCCCAATTATCTTAATTTATATAATTTTATATATTTTACTATTTTATTAGGTCTGTTTTCTGTTCCTGAACTGATGCACTAGTTCAGAGTTTATCTTTTTTACTCCACTTTGGAAGGAAAAAGATAAACTCTGAACTAGTGCAGCAGTTCAGGAACAGAAAACAGACCCATTATAAGTTGATGCAGCATCCGTATTTTAATGCTATTGACGTCCAATTCACGCGTAGACTTTCGTCAGAAATAATGTGCCGTTGTAAATTAGCACGTATTAACGCAATCCGAACATTCGCGCGTTCCTAGGATTCGCGCTCGCGCTTATCAAATCCAATTTTGGAAATAAAGGGTTCAATTAATACGGCGCCGGCCGGTCGCCGATTCAGCCCTTTCTCGCGCCCCGGCCAAGTTCCGGAGTTGTCGAACTGCGGAGACGTGCCTGTCGACTCGATGAAATTGTAAATCGCGGACCAGCGGCGATCCAATTTCGACGATTGCTCGCGGCCACGCTGTACGTACGCGTCCGCAAACACACGTATACATCCGCGCGGCTCGCAGCACAACAATCTGCGAGTTCCGAGAAACAATTCGCGCGATTCCCGACGCTGTGTCGCGTTCCGTTGATTATCGAGAGCGCATTCGTTTTTTCTTGTGGAATGCATCCGCCAAATGCGTGATACATCCCGATCGCAGGATACGTGATCCTGCGACGAGTTCCTTGTCGCCGCACGATTGCGAGTGGCAGCCACTTCGTGACTCCGCGAGAATTTATGAGATAACTGTCCCAAGATGGTTCTAATAATAGCACGTTGATTAAATATCGTTAATTTTTTCCCCAAGAATTACATGATTCGGCAGATATTCGCCTCTCTTTGTCTTGAAACTTTGTTTTAATATATGATTATCTTCTGAAAGAATCATGGTCACAAGTAGTGAAAGTATTTTTTAAATTGAATACTGAATTGGAAATAAGTGAGATATTGTCTCTATATTAAGAATTTGTATGTTGCACAAAATACTTTGCAAATAGTACATATATAAAATATTTATTTCGTCTGAGACGAAAATTTTTATGTAAAAAATAACGAGGCATAAAAAAAATTTTGAGTTGTAAGACGATTAAAAATGAAGGTTTCGTCTTGAATCAAAATACAAGAGTACAATTAAGTAATCAAGACTTTTCTATTTAATTTTAAGTGGACTTGAATTTTTAATATATGTTCGAAAACTTTTTACTGCGATAGAAGTAGTAATTTACATTGTTTATTATGATAGTAAAAAAATGTGAATGTTGAATTCTCTCGATATTTTCTCAAACAGATTTTCATCTCAGAATTAAATAAAGAACTCTTCCCTAACGTTTCATAAGATCAGTTAGGAATCAGTCTGCATTTATACATACAGTCATGAACCGGTTTGAGAGAATTATATGCTATGATTAATAAGAGCAACTTTTTTAAAATTGAAGATATGCATTTTATAGCCTTTATTTGACCAATCCCTGAGAGTTTTATCACAAATACCTCAGTCTATTACGCCATCCTCGTTCTTCAAATAATCCCGGCATACCTTCCACGTTTGACTTTCCGTTATCGAACGGAGAAACCGCAGAAAGAAGTACCGCGAGTACTTTAGGCTCTCTCAGACTCTGTTCTTCCGGTCGCGGAGACGTGAGCGGCGTGATAAGCGAGGCACGATTCTCTCGGTCGCATTTCTTCTCATGAGCATGCCAGTTGTCGCCAATTAAGATTTCGATCTTTGGCTATCGCGTCCTTTTGCATGTCACGCGCGCGAAAATTTTTCTCGTGTGGTTTTCATGTAACTTATTTTCTATTCAACCCTAGATTACTACCTTTTTTGTCTACGTCGTTACTATACCGTGGGTCTGGAAGACCCGGGGCAACTTTGTCCGTTCATACTTCAGGCAAACATTAATATTTTTTTCCTTCTTTTTTTTAATCGAAACGCCAAAGCCTGCTTAAGCGAACTACATAAGTTTCATTTTGGTACCATAAATAGGTAAAAAGTTATAAAGGATTAAAGCAAAGGAAAATTTTTGTATAGCCGGAAAAAAATCATCTTTCTGCTCTCTCCCAGACCCATGGGTAGTAACCTAGGGTTAACATAACAAGCTCTATTCATAGCATTCATTGAAATATTTTCAAAATATATTCGCCGAATTTTCACTTTCCTTCTTTCTGCCTCACGCATTTCTTAGAAGACTCGAAGGCGATAAAACGGTTAAGCTGCGAAATCTGCAAGGGCAGATCTCTGGAAAAACCGGAGTAAATTCGCCGGTAGTAATTCCACTGTAGTATCAAGTCGGCCGCCGCCGCCGGTCGTCCGGAGTATTATTAGCGCGCTCGTAAACAGCGGCCCCGGAAGTAGTGACATTAAAGATTGCGGTCGCTTCCGTAGCCGCGTGCGAGTCGGCGTAACCCACTGCCGGATCTGCTACTACCGCGCTGACCTTTCGTCGAACAATATGGCAGAACGGTTCCGGGCTGAATGGCCGTTATTTAGCGAAACTCACTGTGTAAACAAGCCGTGCTGCATCTGTCCGCTCGGGGATTTCTCTCCTCGAGGTATCAATGAGAAAATGTACGTGCCGCCCCGACACGTCAAATTAGTTCGAGAAAAAAGCGCGACGCTTTTTTCACGCTCTATATATTTTTTTTACAATTGGAGTAGACTTTCTTCGAACATTGGGGATAATAAGGATTGTGATGCACCGGGTACCTATGCTTGAAAAGATGAAAATGTATTCTTCCATAAATTTGGGAAAGATAAATAACAGATATATAAATATATGTATATTATTATATTATTATTATATTATTATATTATGTATTTTATTATGTTTATATAAACATTATCTCGTTATCTCGTGAAGAGAGAGAGGATATATTGAATTAGGTTAATTTTTACTTTAGGAAAGTTCTGTCGCGCGTCGTTGTGTAGAACTAAAATTAGGCTCTTATAAATAAGTCGA
Source organism: Aphaenogaster ashmeadi (assembly GCA_003063805.1). Taxonomy (NCBI): domain Eukaryota; kingdom Metazoa; phylum Arthropoda; class Insecta; order Hymenoptera; family Formicidae; genus Aphaenogaster; species Aphaenogaster ashmeadi. The sequence goes on along the minus strand of NJRQ01000214.1, from coordinate 173,600 downwards.
TCATGAAATCGATTTGTTATTTTTAATCCGTGTGCGTTAAGCCGCGAAGGCCTTCAGTGAGGTAAATAACTCCATAATTAAGTCTACCAATCCATTTAAATCTTCCCTAAGAAAAAATCAACTTCGCGTTCTAAAAAATTACGTCCTTACTACAGCGACATTCATTATCTCTCAAAGAGTTGCATCACATTATAATACATTATAATTGAAGATTCATGAGGAAATGCCAAAAATAAAATCTTACATAAATCTACGTTTTTGTGTGTGAACAATTCTATATTTTGGGAATAAAATGTGCTTTTTGTTTTTTTTTTATATTTCAAATTTTCCTGCAAATAGCAGTTTAATTTTGCTATTGGACTTTGTTATAGTGTTACATTGTTACAATAAACTTAAATTTTTTTACAATAGAATGGCAATTTTCTCAAATATTGCAATCGCATTCTTTTTTATGTTAAATCTTTGAACATTATAAATATAGAATCTGTTATGATTGTCATAAACAAATAATATTAAAATAATTATTAGTAACAATTGATAATTAAAATTGACAATTAAAATTATTTATAATATCTTGTGAGGAATATTATATTAAAACTAATATTAGTAATGATATTGTATGAATACGAAACGGAAATCGTCATTTTTAGGCAATCTGCGGCGCGAGCAATTACTAAAAGTAAACCCTTATAAATAAGCCAATAAAATCGATTTGTTATTTTTTAATCCGTGTGCGTTAGCCCGCGAAGGTCCTTGCCGAGATATTTTCCGCGCGGCGCTATTTTCGCCGTGCGTTTGACACATCATGCAGGATTGCTGCGAGTCTGGAAAACCGTGAAAACTCGGTGAGAGGGTAAAATTGGTTAGGAAATACCGAGAAGAAGTGGGAAAACCGGCAAACGCTTCTGGAATTTCCTACCGGGATGAATAGAAGCGAAATCGTTTAATCAACAACTTCGTCCATATTTAAATATTATGCAAGCTGTTAAGAGTTATGCATAAAAGATACGACAGACGAAAACTATAAAATAATAAAATGAATATGATAAGATAGAATATCTATAAAATGAAGAGAAAGAAGAAGAAACAAAGAGAGATATATGATAAAAAAGATGATGGCAGACAGTTAATGAAGCGATTTTCTTTTGCGCGTGCACCGGTCTTTATTTTCACTCTGTTTACTCAGTTTGCTTCGCCTTTCTTTCCCGTCGTTGACAAATGCGACCGCTTTTATATACGTGTTACATCGTAATCAAGCGGATAACGACAAGTAATGAATCTTATCGCGTATTGTCGTTTAACGGGGGCGCAATCAATTTAGTCGCGCGCGTGGTGGGAGGGGAACGTTGTTCCACGATGTATCCTGATAATCTTTAATTATCTTCATTGGCAAGTTACAGCAAATTTACGCGCGTTCGATATATCGGGAAGCATCTGCATACTCTCCTGTACGGATCCTGCACGTAGTGTCGCTCGCTGTGCACGTGTGTGGATGTGTGTGTGCATATATGCGTCCATATGGATGCTTCCGTAGCGCATGTCGTTCGATCGCGCGGAATATTACGTTAATCCCAGTTTCGAATATTCCGTCTATTTCGCGTTAAATGGCGAACTAGCGGCGCTAACTCACTGCCGCGACAGTCGCAAGACATCGATATTCGGTTTTGAATTTATAATTCTGCTGATTACGATAATCACGTTGAAATCAGAAATTCACAATGAAATCGTATATACCGTATACATTGGCACACAGGATATCTATAGATTCATATTATCCTTTTACCGAGTCAATTGTTGCAAAAGCTTTGACAAATTTCGAGTCGATCTCTTCTTGATGGATATATCGAAGAAAATATAATTTTTCAATTTTCGACATTAAACATATGAGTTACCAAACAAATTAAAGTTTTATACTATATTATCATATTATATCAAAATGCTTATTAAAAAATTTGCTTCAAAGAAAAAAATAAGACTGATCCTTTTAGAATTTACTTCGAGCTGACTTTGACTCTTCTAGAGCTTAGCTTGTGAAAAGTCTTTCATTTTTAATCGCTCATAGCTCAAAAACTATAAATGACTTGATATTTTGGCATTAAGATCCTTTCTCTCCAATTTTATTTAATATAAAATACAGTGACTTTACCGCGTCACCTTTTCATCATAAAATGAAGAATCTAAGAGTTCACGTTAGGCCGCAGTCATATACATATATACGTACTAGTACTGGTATATATAAAAGTTATATTTTTATCCATTTTTATTCACGGCTTACACATTGCTATTGCACCCCACGACTCATGTAAGAATACTTATGACACTTTGAACTATCGAAGTATCGATATTTTACCTTCGATATTAGCCAACGCACATTAGCCGTAACTATGCCTTTTTGGACACGTGCGTTACATAGGAAGCTCCTCTCTCTCTCTCTCTCCTTTTTTCTTCTCTCGTTTCAAGATTCCGGCACTGGTTCTATAAATAATCGCCACATATAATGTTACACTCCGAATAAAAGCCGCCAAATTATTCCACGTGTACGTGGCGAACAATCGCCACGCTAACGATCAACAAACATACGCGAGTTTCCTCTCCTATTCGCGGTGGCCGATAAACACAGATAAGCCGATAAAAAACCCCGTGAGCTCCTCGGGCCGTGAGCACGGTTTAAAAATAGAGCTCATTGAATCGCTGAAACACCGTCGCTGATTGCGCAATCACGCGATCGCTGAAAACACGCGGTCGTTAATCGCGCGTTAATCGCTTTTATATAGACGGGATGGCGTAAACATCGAAACGCGTGCGTGATTCTACGCGGAGTGTAACTCCACGACCCGTCGATACTTCAACCGTGTATATTACATCCGAAAATATAAATGAAAGAGAAAAGCTGTAAGCAGGCCGTCCCAAAATTGGCGAAAAATAGGCACGCGGCGTTGTTTTCTTATGAATATTGGAGTCATTTTGTTATATCTAACGAAAATGTGAAAACAGCCATCATTATTTTGCATTTAGTATCTTAATAGTTCTAATTTTGTTAAGATAAAAATCCTTTTCGCGTTGGACAGATGAATCAATAATTCAGTTTTCTTGCTTATGTCTGTAAAATTTAATTTACGGAAAAACATTTTTTTTATAATATCTTGTAGTTCGAAGACTATTAGCACCTTCATATTTTTGAAGTGAGTAATGAGAACAAACTCCAAACTTTACGAGATATTTATGCTCCCATTTTTCAGTTCTATAACACTCGATATAGCTCCAGAAAAATTTGCTGGCAATTGGTAATATTTTGCGTTATCTCTCGCAAGCGAGATAAAAACAGAAGATACAATTTAACACGAAAATGAGAAAAAAGGATAAAATTGCTTTTTATATAGAAATATTTTCTGCGCAACGAAAATAAATCTTATTTATGGATAAAAATTCCATAAATGTACAATACGCGCTATAATATCAAATCGACGACAGACGTAAACAACTCGCAACAATTTTAACATGAAAGAAAACGATGGTTTGTGATTTATTGTGTGTTTTGTGTGCAATTTTCCTGTTTATATCATGCACATTTTTCGCCGTCATCTATTTATCACGAATGTTTTAATGGAAACAATTGGCAATAATTTAATTTATCTACTCCCAATTTATTTGCATTAAGTTCTCGTGCGATAAATTAACAAAAATACTTCGCTTTCTCTTTGCTTAAAACGGCCGCTATTATCATCTCCGGAAGCATTGACCTTTTCTTTGAATATCTTTCTTTGAATATCTAACCCCTTAAATGCGGAAGGGTTATATAATAATAAATCAACGATTTTTTTTAAGCAAATTGATCGGAAATTATCACGCGATATTACAAATGGCGCATACGGATACGGAAAGCATTAAACGGCGTTTTCGTCGATCATATAATGTTCCGGTTTCCCCGTCGAAATTAATTTTAGCGCGGCAGCGGAAATGTGATTTGAATTATCGTTTTCATCTGAGCGATCCAATCCAGTATCAATGCGTTTCTTGGTATTTGTGAAACTTTACGCGAGTTGTTCCGCTAGAAACTTATTGAATATTTCACAAAAAATTTTATTTTAATTGTTTTAAGAATATATGTCATCAATAATAAGATCGATTATAGAACACCTTATGAATGCGAGAAACACCAAGTACATTTCCTCTTCTTTATTAAATACCTAATATTGGTTGATATAAGCACTAATTGTTAATTGAAGTGAGATAATCCTCAAACGTCACGCTTCAGGAGTCAACCTCGAACACCACACTAGAGTTTAACAGGCACAGCAGTTTCAATAGCAAATCAATTCTCTCCAGATATCTGTTGTCATTGCGGGGAATAGGTCGACGGGATTCTTGAAAGTCTCGTAAAGATATCAGAGAGTTAAAAATCATCGTTTAAAAATAATTAGCGAAGAATGTCACGGGGATTTCACCGCATTTTCTAAAGGCTCGTGACGCATTATACCCCAACGTGACGTTCTAGGGTTAATTGCAATTTACCCTTCTTACGCAAGGGAAGGAAAGGGTATATCGGGCTCGAGTCGCAGAAAAACTGGTCATTTTATCGATACCTCACCTTTACTTCGGACGCAACATTTTATTTCTCGGGAGCGTCCCTCTTTAATAACTAAAATTGCTTCCCTACGTCAGCGGTGTTATATAGCCATTTATTTTTAATCGGTGCTCATTCAGTCGCGCCTGAACAATGTACCTAACGGCGTTGGCATTCAGTACGGGAAATAATGTCACGATTGTGCGCCAAAGGCCTCGCCGACAAGACTTTTACAGCCGCGCAACTTTTCACGTGCATTGTGTGCGTGCATCGACGACAGACGATATGATGGACTCTTGAGAGAAAGGGAGAGAGAGGAGTGGGAGGGGGAGGGGCGTGAACGTACCGGCGATTTATAAACAATTATTTCTATGGGAAGGTTATACCGAATTGATCTCTCAATACCATCGGTGCATTCCCCTCGCTGGATTGTCGCGCGTATAAAATATCGCTCGCGAACGAATCGCGAATAATTTAAGTTGGAATTAGTTTCTGAGAGCCCTTGACATCCAACGTTTTATCCAAAAGAAAAGATCGTTTAGGAAAATAGTGAAGTTTGTAAATTTATTTCTACTATGAATATTTCCACGTGAAAAACAATTTGCTTCTTTTAATTTTTATTTTCCCTAAAAAAATTTTACAGCCCCTACAGTTTAATTGGCTTACCATTTATTTTCTTTTAAATTAATTTCAAAGAGGAGAGGGGCAGACGCTAGTTAATAGGAAGTACTTGAATGGGAGCTGTAAATGGACACAGGCGCGAAAGGATTAAATTGCAATTATTGTAGATTTTCTTTAAGCGTTGGGGAATTAAGAGATTTAGCGTATGTTTATAAGGACTTGATCGGTTAATTATTATTCGAAGGGGGTAGTGCGAGATCAGAAGGCTGTAATTTCAGTAATTCGATAGCGGCGCTTAAGCGGCATTTAATTGAAGCGGAAAATGTGTCAACGCGCGTTTCTAACGACTGGATCAAACGGATCGGGAAATGCCGCTGAACGAATGTTGCTTGCGTATCGCTTGCGATCAGGTAATCAGTAACGACTATGGATAATTAATAGCAATAGCCGTGCGAAAAACAGGCGTACTCGCAAACAAGGTATCGCGCGATAATGAAATGTTCATGATTGAATTACATGTTTTTGAAATCATTTTTGGACGAGAAGTTCAAATGCACGCCGAATTCAATTTTGCAACGTGCTATGTGCTCGGAGCAATGTGTACGCACAACATTCCAAATTACAGTTGCATTTTTACGTGTCGATTTATTGACCATCAGGGAATCGATTTTTTAAAAGTAAAATTATCGAAAAAAATTAAAGGTTTTTATGAATTAAAAAAGAATGATATTTTTTAAAAAATTGTTAATTAAAGCTTTGTGAGATGTCCATTAGACGCTACATTATTCATGTGTTGGTATATATTTTATTTTTATTATTTTGTCAATTAATGTTGATATGTCAATTATCATGCGCTGTTATTAGTGTAATTTACATTTCATAAAGTATGTGTAATTATTGACGTATAATTGGTGTGTTTTGTTGCATTTTGATGTGTTATTTGCTATCCAAACGCGCATACGTGTATGTGCATGTGTGTACGCACGTAACGAAAATATTTTGCCGAATCGTTTTGGACAATATATCTCTCGCTGCTTCTGTTCGCGCTAAGCCAAGGGTGTTTGAATATTTTATTACGCACGATCCTCGCAAACGGAATAAACTTACGGAGCTCCGTTTAGGGGATGCCTCGTGATCTCTGTGCTTCGTTAAATTTGCTGCGTGATTTGTTCTCAAGCTGAAGCTTAATTCCTCATTTCTTCAAGCTACCTTTGCTATAATTTTGACTATGCGCGTCACGCTTGAATTGATTTACATTCTTATTTCGTATGATATTAATTGATATAATTTAATTCCGTAGATTACATTCGGACTTTTAAGTTTTTTTTAATAGTAGTGGCCGAGACATCCTGTATCATTTTTATATATGTATCTATCTATTTGCTACATTCGAGTTCACGCGGTATAGGCGCAATGCAACATAACACATGAGCAAGAAGCGAGAAACGATTAAGTTGCGTAATCACACGCGTGTAATTGTCGTAATGCTGCGGAAAACCGCGAGTAGTCAAACCGCATCCGCACATGTCGATGATGCGATCGCTAACAAATTCTCGCGATTGAGTGAAATCGCTAAATAGTGAATATCTACGGAAGTTATCGCACAGTTTCGGAAAAAGATCCTAAGGCGTCAACGTCTCTTTCAAACGCGTTCACCATCGTTGTTCTATTTTAGATTCTATCGTAGACAAGTTGATAGTTCGCCGATAATGAATTATACATAGAGTATCCGAAAAAAGTATAAAGCGAGCAAATAGCATTATACCTTGTGAAATTTAAATCCAGTTTTTCTTAGCAACATCGACGAATATTAGAATCTGAAAATTTGCAGAAAATACCATCTAGAAAAGTAATTCATTCATCGATCGCTAGATAGTTCGCCGATAATTGTATACAGGATATCCGAGAAAAAAATATAAAGCGAACAAATAGCATTGTACTTTGGAAAATTTTGAGTCAATTTATTCTTAATAAAATCGACGAATATTAGAATCTAAAAATTTCTAGGAGAGAGAAAGAGAGAGAGAGAGAGAGAGAGAGAAATATCACATCCGTAAAAATAATTATTTCCTAGATTTGTATTTCTCGCACTTACAGTTGTTTCACATAATCCACTTTTTGGATGATATTCGAAACAACTGAAGGAAGGGAGGTTATTCGCGAATCAAAATATTAAATCTAATCCGATTGTACTATATCCGACTGTATCAAATCTTCTTGGAGTTCCCGAAAAATTTATTTAGTAATCTCTATGCCGTTAGACCGCGGCAGTTGAGCTCTATAACATTGTCACTTTATTATCAAAGGATATTTTACAGTCACATTGATAACATTTGCCTATGTCGAACGGGATTAGGAAGCTTACAGTCTTCGATAAACAGATTCGGTTTTTTCCGACATTTTTTTTCAATATCTGGTGTTTTACTAAATTGTTAGGTGTAATCTTTTAATTGCCTGTAACAATGTATAATATCGACAGATCAGGAAGCTTACAGTCTTCGATAAACAGATTCGGTTTTTTTAAAAATATATTTTTTCAATATCTAGTGTTTTACCGAATTGTTAGGCGTAATCTTTTAATTGTCTGTAACAATGTATAATATCGACGGGTATCACTAGCACAGAATACCGCTTGTTGAGGCTAATGAAGTCCGGACTATCGTAGCACGTGTAACGTTTTACATGAATTGCGTAAATACTTAGCGATTTGCATATTTCGCATTCGCGAACGGGCTAATTCAGTCGGCGCTCGCCGATATCGGACCGCGAGTGTATTTGCAAGTTCGATCGATACGTTTAAAATATCAACGCGTGACCAACTCGACGTCAAAATTGCCCTGCCTCTTATACGGGGTGTGCCTGGTCGTTTGTTGCTCGAAATATACAATATGGGAAATAATATTTCGTATTATTGAATTTGTTCGCCGGTTAGCTTCTCGTTGTACATTTACCGTTCTTTTATTGTGCAATAAAAATAATTTCGGGGAAGGACAACGCGCGTTTGTTTTACGTAATGTTCAAAGAAATTATTCCGAAATGACGTTTTCGCGCGAGTTAATTGCACGCAAATAAAATAACAAATGATTTTTCGGACCGAGTAAAAATGAATCATACGATATGATAATGCAAAAGGAAACTTCTACACTGTTTTAGGATTATGAATTATACCGACTCGTAATCGGGGAAGTCTCGCATTACATGAGGAAAACACGAGGATATCTCTCGCGAATTAAGGAAATTCGTACAAAACGCGATTTTCAGCGAACCATTCTCGGTGCGTTCGGGTTATCTCTGGAGGAAAATTTTATAAGTCCTATACATCATCATGACTAGGCATTATCATGACTATCGCATGGCAGTTAAATTAGAGACTTTGATATCTGCATTTTCCTTAACATTTTAATTTATTTTTTATATTTTTTTATATATAATTATAATTTTTAAATCGAGAGATAGGCCAATGACGGTCATAGCGGATCTTAGTGCTCCAATAATATTAATGTGTGACTTTTCTATAAACTGCGCGCCGTTACTATCGGACATGTAACGCATCCTAATAATTATAATTATAATATTATATTTTTTTAACACAATTAAAATCGAGAACGGGCCAATTATGATATTATATTTTATTCTACTTTTTGGCATGTATGTTAATAATTATGAAATCTTATAAAAACAATGTATATTGTAAATTTAATTTTCCTACGTTTATGTGACTAACCATTTTTATAATTATTTTTATAAATTGAAATGATAAAATGTATTAAGAAATCATATATATATATATATATACTAGAAAGAAGTTATTTGGTAGTTATTAAAAATATAATAGTATTGTGACATTACAAGAAATGTATCTTGGAATGCAACCAGTAGATTCTCTCCACGTTTCTTGTACGGCTCTCATGAAATTTTTAGTACTCCCACGTGTCCAGCATTATTTCCACAACCCATTCAGACGTTTCCTGTCTCCGGGTACGAATGCAACGTGTAATCCGGTGTGAGTATCGCCTAAAGGTGCCGGCAAAGGGTGGCGCGCAAATATCGGGGCGCGGTGGTGCTGCGGCCTGGGAGGCGAAAGAGCCCTGCTCTTGCCTCCTCTCTCATTCTAACCAGCACTCACTATCTATCTTCCTCTCTCTTCCTCTCGCCCTATCTCTCCACGTCGGCATCTATCGACCCACCCCCGGCGACGGCGGAGCTTCCACCGCCCCGGAAAGCTTCCGCGCTTGGCGCGTACACGTCCGTCGATTCGGGCTTTTCCCTTCGCCCGCCAACGGTATACGTCGAAGAAGAAGGGTGTCGATCGTCGTCGTGCCTCCTCGCAGGGCGGAGCGATGCTTCGTCCTTTTGCGCGAGGGACGACGAGAAATCCGCCGGAAAAGAACAACTTAACTAGAATTAAAATAATCGAATAGTCGCGTTACTTGAATTAATCAAATAAATTCGAATACAGGATTCCCAGAACGTTCGAGTTAATTTGACGTAATATCAGCTTCGGAATGTTCCCGAACATCAAGTTTTATATTGCACTTATATTGAAAGTGCCTCTTTGTATTGAGATTTTATCAGTAGAATTAGAATTTGTCAGTGCAACATAAAAATATGTGCAAAAGAGAAGTTGTTCGCAAACGTTGAAGGTTTAAAAAAATCTGACGATATGGTGCGAGGTGCAGTCGTAAAATAAGCGCGATGTTAATCTGTTAACAGATTGGCAAACGTAATTTTATTTATTTTTAAAATGAGGTTTGTGAAATTAAATGACAATTCTTCGAACGTTTTATCTAATCTCGTATGATTCCCGAATTGAGAATATTCGAATAGCTAAATCTTCTGAAGTCGAATCGCAGGAACATTTGGTTATTCGAGCATCTAAATATACCCAGAATACGAAGCTGATTTACATAGATTTACATAGATATATTTCCCAGATTTAGCTCCAGCGTCCACAGTGTTCCACGCATCGTATACAGTTACAAGGATTTGTCTTGTTTTATAACAGCGTTATGTTGCACAGCTTTCATATTTCAAACGTAATTATTTTGAAAGAAGATAAGAAAGGATAAAATTATGCGTGTTGTGAAATTAATTTCAATCGAATTGTTGTCTCATCTCCGCATATTTCTGATCCGTCGTGTCCTTGATAGTGCAGGATGTCTCTCGGATACGCACTGGTCGAACTTGTTCGGCAGAGAGAACGGCTACTTTGGAATATCGCAATCATTCCTAGCAACCTGTTTTCAGGAACGCGAGATACGAAGATACGAGAGGAGACTTTTTTTCTAAATTAATCATCTCGAAGTTAAATACCATGTCTTCCTGATTCTCTCACATGTACATTTTTTTTAACACGTGGCGCTATTTGCAATTCCAATCGATGGTTTTTTTTATTTTTTCTATGTCTACTCGTTTCTTCTTACATCAATCCTCAAAGATCTGTCACATCGGAGAAACCTTGGAAAATTAAAAATTTAGATTTTATGATAACAAAGTTGCAAGACTTTTATATCGCGCATCGCTTTATGCGAATCTTGAAAGGGACATTATCGTTTTAAAACATTAACTATACTGAGATCACACACACAATGCTGACTTGAATTCCACGGTTTTAATTGCGTCACACGATCTTTAAAAGCATGAAGGTCAAAAAAACGAATTCGTAATGCATCTGTACCGCCAACCGATCGGAGTTTCGATAAGCGGAGTCAGCGTACTCTTCCGCGGAGGGAAAATAATTCCATAGGGGGTTGAGTTCCTCCTCTCTCTCTTTCTCTCTCTCTTTCTCTTCTCTTTCCCGGTTGAACGAGAGTTCTAGCTTTAGTTACGTCGTTGAAGGAATACCGGAAGAGAGCCTGGGTTGTGCGCGTCCCGCCCACCGTCAGTTCTCGTTCATTCATTAACCCGCTGTTCCTTCGCTTCTCCTCGCTTTTCCTCTTGGCGTTCGAGAGCCGATCTTGATCGGGATCCCGCGAAATAGCTGCCAACGCCAATCCGATGTCTCCACACAATCAGAGAATGTTGTCGCGAGCTAATATTAACCCGTTAATACTCACGCCACGAACACGCATCGCGTGAAATTAAAATAGCGCGTCGTATACAGAGTGATCTCGAAATCTATCGACGAAAGCGATTTCATTTTTATAAATATCGCAGTGCTGACATATAGTAGAAATAAAAGATTAATTTTGACGGTATAAGATTAATTATCCTAATAATTTGATATTTATTTTTTTCTTTAAATTGTAAAATAGTTAACAAAATTAATCACTTTTTTTATTTGCTTGAATATACTTGAATGTATCTTTAATGTAAAAATACAATAAATAGTATATGACATGAAAAATAAATATATATAAATAGAGATATAATTTCGCAAGAGTATGTACAGTCAGTTATGATTATTAAAAGTAGAAGATAACAAAAGTAGAGAAAAATTAAGAGGATAATAAAGAAAGTCTGCCACTTTCTGGTCGATTTTCCGGAAAAGCGACCGATAGGGAATTACCTAGTTTAATTAACTGTGCACATCTTAATTAACTGTACTGCGATTAATATAATAAATGAGCGTGGCTCGCGAGAAAATTAGCGCGCGATACAGTCACCAGGGTGTAATCGTCGTTGACATTGATCGGCGATAGAACCGTAACTTCGCGAAGATATAGACTTCAAAGAGAGTCTTAAGCACCTAAGCAAACAAGCACGACAAACGCATGGTTCCCGTATCTTATAATCGCGCTGTTGTTGCACATGCGAATTTCGTCGTCGCACAATAGCAGAGATTTTAACAAATTTCCGAAATTCAACGAAGTTGACAAACGTATCTAAACAGAGATTTTTCTTTAGAGATTGATATCCCCTCGTAGATTTTGAGAAGACCCGACAGATCCAATCAGAGACTTTATATCGTTTCCAATTTGATATTAGATTGCTCCGAACATAATGGCCGAAACCTGACAACTTTTGACAAGAGATTGGGCTTCGCTTATTACATTTAGTGTTCAATAAAAAATAATACAGAATAATTTTGTGTGAAATAATTGTGAAATTACTATTCTGATAATACAGAATTATCTAGAATAGTAATTTCACCCCATTATCTCACGCGGTTTATAACTTCTACTTAAGGATGTTTGGGTTATACAATACTAGCTAAAAGTTCTTAAAATTTATAAAAACTGCACTTTTCTTAGATTTAAATTGCCTGAGAATCATGAAATAAATAAAATCACATTACATAAGGAATTACTATCGCTTCCAAAACAATATCCTGAATTTTATGCGACAAGTTTAACGATCCTGCAATTATTCGATATCCATAGAAAAGTAATCGACAAGCAAAGGAAACCTGACGGATTTAATTGAATTGGTTTTTTCTTTTATTGTGGCGCAAAGAGTGACACCCAATCGAATTGGGAGGAGAGGGTGGTATCCCATGCGTTTTTTCGATTGATAACACACAGCCGTCTTTATCGATAAAAGGCGCACCGCGTATGCCCGGTGGCCTTTTTGCATCCTCATTAAGGCGGAGAAAGGCGTGCTTGTGGGCGCGCGAAGCGTCTTTTCTTGGCGACGCGCATAAAAAGCTCTTTCCTCTGCACCCAGTGTGTCCCTCGCGTGCATGAAGATCGATTCAGGTTACGCGCCCAACATTATTACGCAGCCGGAAAGTAGCACACACAAACACTCCTCCTTCCCTTATTTTACGGAATTGGGAGCGATTCCTCGAAGTATCGATACCCGGAACGCGGCGCCTTCTCGATTGTTTAATTTTAATGATAGATCCTTCGAAGCTGAAAAAAGTTTCCAGGGAAGCTATCGATCGAAACTTGTAAATATTCTACGCTAAATGTCGGTAATGAATCGATAATGAAGGAGTTTCGGAAATTTGAGATTGAAGGTTTTAGCGAAGAGCAACGATGAGTATAGTCCATAATTGATAAGGTCTATTTTAGATACGATTTTTGGAATTATTAGCTTTCACCTCGTTCTCTTATCGAATCCCTCCAACTCCAACAAAACTCACTCAATTTTTAATGATCGGTTGATTGTCTTTTATGCTTTATCGTAGAAATTTTTTACAGTTCTACGCGAATTGAAGTCTAAAATTCTTTTTAATGTGTTTGCAGCATTATTTCCGCCAATAGCTTTTGTGTGTATTTTATAATCTAGAAAGAGTTAAACGTTCCTGCGTGCAGTCCGGACTTCACTCAATTCTTAATTTATCTATTAGTTAGGATATCTCGTGAGATATTTTAGGATATTACTCCATACAATCACATCACGTGTATAATGTTCAAGGCAGTTAAAAGATCATGCCGTATCGCCTAATAGATATCCTACGTATTATCTTAAAGAGTTCTTAAACGATATCTGTCGGTGTTCTATATTCCTCGTGATTTATCTTGAATACGGAAGCCCGCAATCATGATCTTTCGCAAAGTTTCAATTTGGAGAAAGGGCTGGAAATCGCGAATACGAAGGGTATCGTTACCTCGCCGTTGGAAGAGATAGGGCTTTAGTAGAACTGACTTAGGGCCGGTTGTTCCAACTTCTTGGTAAGCTAACTAATAGTTAAATCATATGTCTCTCTTTGTTTCTCCTTCGAATTAGACAAAGATAAACATATGATTTAACTGTTAGTTAGTTTACCAAGAAATTCAACAATCGGTTCAATCGGTCCTTAGTAGGCTGACTTTCAAGACAGTATTTTATGCTCTAAGGGCCAATTTCACCAACCACGGTTAACTTAACCGGCCGGTTATTTCACTGGAATTGCATTTGTTAATTTTACCAATCGCATTTGTTAATTTTACTTAACGACAAATGCGATTGGTCAATTCCAATGAAATAACCGGTCGGTTAAGTTAACTGTGGTTGGTGAAATTGGCCCTAAGCCAGGCATGGCCAACCTTTTTCGATTCGCGGGCCACATTCAAAATTTTCAAACTTTCCGCGGGCCGTAGCCCGACTCAGACTCAGGATGGGTTAAATTTTTTTATTTTTTATAAAAAACAGTCTTAAAAATGTTAAAATTTTTTTATTTTTTACAAAAAGAAATACCAAACTGTTTTTAATGTTAAATTTAAACTTTAATAAAAATAATTTTATAGTTTCTTCTCTTCAATTTTTTATTTTTCAAAATATTGTCGCGGGCCGGATGAAACTGCTCCGCGGGCCAGATCCGGCCCGCGGGGCGTAGGTTGGCTACGCCTGCTCTAAGCTTTATTTTAAGTAACGCACAATTCTGTCTTCTTTTGTTATTATACAACGGCTTGTCGTTAATCACAAACGGAACGGTTCTTTAGTTTAAAACTCCAGATACAATAAGGGTATCGTTACCTCGCCGTTAGAAGAGATA
>NJRQ01000214.1:73783-156844 GCA_003063805.1 Aphaenogaster ashmeadi | reverse complement strand
ACATTTCTTCATTTTCGGTTTTTTGCTATAAAAAATGCGGAACTTTTTTTATTTTTATAAGGAACTGTAGAACTATGAAAAGTGCTACTCGAACTCTAATTGTTTTTTTTTATTAGTAGAATGTCGTGCTATCTTCACAGATCCAGTTAGGCGACGGTAATTCCGATTCGACAAAAATATTACACCTTTCATTATCATTTTCGCTTCCTTTAATCAATTTACTGATCCTGTCACGTATTATTTAATTTTGCGTTCTCTGGATGCGAGGTGTGTACATAGTGTGTCTCGAATATATCAAATAAATCATCATTGCGATCGCGCACAGGTCAGGCTTCGCGTTAAGGGGTTAATTAAAGCGTTAACTGTACTGCACATCGGATATCAGAAGGTCAACGATAACTTCATATCGCACACATTTGATACGCCGAGCCGGAAACCGCGTGAATCGTGTGTCGCGGTCGCGCTTTGCCATTTCCGGAGACTCACGCGTTCCTCTGCCTCTACCTTTCCAGGAAAAAGCGGAACTGGTGCGGAGCGTCGACTTCGAAACGGTGACGACGTTCGAAAGCCCGTACGTGGAGGCGATCAAGGACCTGTGGGCGGACGCGGGTATACAGGAGTGCTACGATCGTAGACGAGAATACCAACTCACGGACTCCGCCAAGTAGTGAGTATTTCGGCTTCCGGCTGCACCGAGCCTTCTTCTCGCGGGGCCGACGCGCGTTATCTCGTCCACTTGTCTTACCAAGAGATTATCCTTTCGTTCCTCCATTTGTAACATCCCGGATTTCCTCGTCGAAGAATTCGTGTAACAGGACGACCCAGATTCATTGCACTCCGTCTTTCTCTCGTTTTCAACAAATTGAGGATGGTTTTCTTTTGAGAAAAGTGTGGTGAACACTGGACTTCTGCGTTAACTTGTGAACAAATTGTTTTATCTCAATTCGTCTACAATTCTGATCAAGCAAAAAAAAACGCTAAATTAATAAGAAACATTTCCTGTCGGAATTGTGTACGATATACATGGAAGGAATATTTTGTATAATCCGCCTCCCGAATACTCAAGGATATCCGAACAGCTCATTTCCGAAGGGCTTAGGTCAATTTTTAATGAAAACATGTCTTTTAACACACATGCGTAGGAATATATTTTCATCCATTTTCTCTCACAAAAGAAAGAGGAGGACAGTTGACTTAAGGCCTTTCAGTAAGCTCTTCATTTTCAGAGACCTTTTATCGAGATCTTCCGGAATCTTGTTTAAACACGCGCCCACCTGATCCTTCTTGCGTTTGCGTTTCGAGAAGCAATGCTTCTGATATTCACGCGCGCACCGGACACGATTCAATTCTCTCACGGTGGCTTTGCCTTCCTTCCTTCCTCTCTTCCTGTCCTCCATCTCCTTTCTGTACACCGGGTATTGAGAACACGATGTTTCAGTTACCTAATGGAGATAGATCGAGTCGCGGCATCAAACTACCTCCCCACAGAACAGGACATTCTTCGTGTGAGAGTGCCCACCACCGGTATAATTGAATATCCCTTTGACTTGGAAGAGATCCGATTTAGGTATGTGTGGTCGGCCGACGAGGATGATGAAAAAAGGAGCGAGCTGCCTGCCTGCGCCTGCAAAACCACCTGCATCGGGCCATTTCTGCATCCTTTTTGTCTTCTGTGATTTATTCGCTGCACCTGGGATTCGTTGTTCGATTAAGTGTTCGCCTATCCCCCGTTCCGTGCGATGCTATTTAAATCCTATGACTTCCTTCCGTTAAATATAAACGAAGCTATCTGACAATAGGATTTTCAAAACCGCTAAAGATTGCCATCACTCAAAATTTTATTCATTATCTATACCGAATTGGCTTGATTCTGTACATAAAAATAAAAAATGTCAACCTTTTTCTGTTTTATCTGAAACTTAGCCAACTATAATCTTTTTTCTTTTGGTACTTGATCTTAAAAATTAAAAATTGTGAATGTAATTACTATATATATACACATACGATATATAACTCTATTTTATCTGAAATTTAAATACAAATACAGCTAACTTTTGTGTATATTTTAAAGAAACTTGTATGATTTCGTATACAAATTACATATCTCGAAAACAAAGTATGTCGTAAAAGGTATCAAAGTAAGTCAGGACTTGGCATCAACGTTAAAAAACTTTTTCAGGCTAATCCAATGGACAAGCATGTGTGAGAATTGTTTTATACGACATTTCCCCCCTTATTTTATAATTATATATATATATTTCTAAGTGTATCACGCATGTGGCATGCACTTCCCGATCGCAGCTTTTTGTTTCGTTTTGCAGTTATCTTAGTGACCTAGAGCGTATCGAAAAGCCTGATTTCCTTCCGACCGAGCAAGACATCCTCCGGGCACGAGCTCCCACCACCGGAATTATAGAATATCCATTTGATCTGGACTCCATCATATTTAGGTACTAATTGTCTTTCAATCCGATTCTATACCTTCGAATGTACACTCGAGTTTTTCAGCATCGCAAGATATCTGCGTACATAAGAAGCAATGTGAGCTATTTAAACCCCTTTCTTTTTTTCATTAAAATGTTAAAAAATATACATAGAAATATATAAAATATATATTTGAATATTTGTAAATATATTGAATATATGTGAATATTATATAATATATGTGAATATTACAAAATATATATTTTTTATGTATTTGCAAATTTTTTAAGAATTTAAAATAGATCGTTTTTTTATTATGAATATTTTATTAAGTTACACACAAATAATCGAGACTCTCTAGAACAATAGAAAATCTAGAGAAATATATTTCAAGAAATTAAACTTCCGGAATGCAAATAATATAGCTGTTATACTTTTAAGTTCACTGCTTCAATAGAACTTTATTTTAATTGTTAATAAGACTATTAATTATAAAAGTATTTAAAATTAGTTATTGCAAAAATTAGAACAAAATTCAATAACCAATTAAATATTATAATATATCCTTTTCTTAATCTTCTTATAGAAAAAGAGAAAGAATGAACAGGAGTTATAATTATATATATACAATTATATAATTATTTTCAAGAAGCTTCGATGTTTGCATGTCTTTTTATATGTTTTATATTTTTTAAACATTAGGTTGTTTAGCTAAAAATGGGTGTACATAAGCGAACGAACAGCAAATGCAAAAATATTTGAAACTTTCTTTAACGTACTGTATCTTGAACGGAACAAATTA
Organism: Aphaenogaster ashmeadi; assembly: GCA_003063805.1. Taxonomy (NCBI): domain Eukaryota; kingdom Metazoa; phylum Arthropoda; class Insecta; order Hymenoptera; family Formicidae; genus Aphaenogaster; species Aphaenogaster ashmeadi. Next base: position 153,618 of record NJRQ01000214.1, on the reverse strand, counting down.
AACATTAACGAACGTGCCGTTCGTATTTATCGTGGCATGAATAATTTTCTAAATTTTAACAGCTTAAATTTACATTTGCTATTCGTTCGTTATTTGTTTGTTAAGTGTATAGTTACAATAATGCTACTGCATGCCGTGAATTTTTATATTAATATCATTCGTAATTATGTAGTTACGATTGAGAATAATAAATATGTATCCTTTTATGAACGTGTTAAAATAATTATTATAATGTTTTGCGAATTTTATAGGGTAAATTAGAATGAATCGAGTCAAAAAAGAGAACATATACTTACTTACTTTTTTATAATAATTTATTAATAAATTTCAGAGATTACAATTTTTTAAATTTGTATGATATATAATAGTCTATTTTTTAATAAGATGTAATTTAAAAATCTATATATTTTGATTTCAACATATCTTCAAGCAGAAACTTCCCTAAGTCTTTAATCGCGCATATGATCAATAAAAAAAGATATAAAGTAAGATTCTATCTATTTTACTTGCATTTTTATTGCAAAATACAAAAGATCCTGAAAATGTATGAAAGATGAAGAGCACGGCATAGTAGGCGCGTAAGCTCACAGTAGCAACGCATTGCATTTGAGTCACTGAGTTTGTCGAGATTTAAAGGCTATCCTACTTGTCTTATGACCCGATTCGTTCTATACGTTTCTTAACATTGAAAAGCGTAGAAGTTGACTTTTTAATAGTCAAGAAGATTATATAGCTGAATCTTCATATTCTTTCTCCCTCTTGTGCTGCCTTTAAAAATATTTTAAAATAATCTTTTAAAATACAATTTTTCCCGTACATTTCTACATTAATGTTTATTAATTAACAATGGATCTAAATTTTCAGAAATCTGAAATTTAAATTGCATTAGAAGAATGTCCGCTAGATTATTCTAAATTAAAAATACGAAGATTCGACTATATTTTATTTACACACTATTAGCAGTACTCAGCTTAACAGAATGTTATTTGCAGGATGGTAGACGTCGGTGGACAGAGGTCGGAAAGAAGAAAGTGGATCCATTGTTTCGAGAACGTCACTTCAATTATATTTTTAGTAGCTCTAAGTGAATATGATCAAATTCTATTTGAATCAGAGAACGAGGTAAGTATTTTCAATAATATTTTCAAGGATTCATGGAAACTTTCGATGAGATTGGACGCTATTTTAATTTATCTATGTCTGATTCCTTTCAGAATCGAATGGAAGAAAGTAAAGCACTGTTCAAAACGATTATAACATATCCCTGGTTTCAACACTCCTCTGTTATCCTGTTTCTCAACAAGAAAGATCTGCTAGAAGAAAAAATCATGTACTCTCATCTCGTCGACTACTTTCCGGAATATGATGGTAAGTTATGATGTTAAGCATCCTCTTTTTACGAATACCAGGATCTGTATGCAAACGGATTATTATTACGTCCAACATAAAATGCTAAATATCCGTTCTGGCTGTTAATTAATCAGACCAGATCTTATTTCATATTTAGAAATGAAAATAATTCCTCAACGCAAGATATTTATTAAAAGATAAATATATTTTTAAAGTTCCTGTTACACTGTTGCAGTATTTTCACATAAATTAAAAAACAAAACTTTGATCGATCTTTATTAAATTATTAATTTACCTCAAGAGACACATAGGCTGAGTGAAGTGCGATGAGATTATTTATTCCGATATTGGTAAATAAATAAGTTCTATCATATAGGCCCGAAACAAGATGACAAGCCAGCCAGGGAGTTCATCTTAAAGGTGTATCTCAATTGTAATCCCGATCCCGATCGAATGTGCTACTCTCACTTTACGTGTGCGACAGGTCTGTCCGAGTACTGAGTGTGTCCCGAGCAGAAAACGTAGATTCCCTAGTTATTTGTCGAACGGTTTGATAAAATGATATTTCGTGCGACTCTCATGCTCTTCATTGTAACTCTGCCGCTCTGATGTTTCTGAACTCGCGTGGTCATTTATTAGCAGTAATCTATTTGCAAAGCTATTTATTTTAGTACGTACAACTACGTCTATACTTCTGCGCGTAATTTGCGATAATTAGTAGCACGTAATTTTGATACAAAATTAACTCGTATGTAGGTTGAAGCTAGTTGATCTAATAGCAATAATCAAATTGCTCGTATTGTTGTAATTTATAACTTCACAAGACATTATGTCATTATTAATTATTGAATATTTAGCAAAAGTTGCATCAACACACTAAAATTCTAAATATTCTGTAAAAATTGGATTGAACTGAAATTCTTGGTTCGCGCAATGAGGGATTTTCATTTTATTACGAATTACAACGTCCAAGAGCAACTGTTTTGAATTTGCAAAATTGTACTCGGCGTTCTTACATAAGCTCTCTAGCTTATTAATAAGGCTTTCGAAAGGCTTCTTTGATGTTCACTACGACTAATTTAATAAGCTGTCCTTGGAGAGCGTATATTGGATTTGAGTGGAGTACAACATTATTCCATTAAAATTGATCGATATCCGTCTGCGTTTCGCGTTATGCCGTACACATGAGCAAAACCGACAACGCGCGACGACATTTCCTGAATGCAGATTCATTCCTGTCTTGTAAAACACTTAGAAATCCCGTAACACGGAGGACTTATCTTGGCCAGATTCCAGCTTACATTTTGTCGTATTTATACCTGACAAGAACCTCGATGATGCGTATCAATTAATCGTCTCGTTGTTAAGCAACCGCTAAAAAATACTGATTTTGCAATATATACTCGCTTCGTAGATAAACTGAAGTAATGCCATGCCCCTCCCTCGCTTGTGTATTTCGCAGGTCGGCAGAGAGACGCTATACAAGCTAGAGAATTCATTCTCAGGATGTTTGTTGACTTGAATCCGGACAGCGACAAGATTATTTATTCCCACTTTACGTGTGCCACAGGTAGGCTAGCCTCTTGATAACTCCCGTGTACAAAAATACCATATTTCTCTCGCTTTATAACAGTTCTTCGATGTGTTGTGTCTTGTACAGAGCTTGTATGTTGCCTGCCTCCCGTATAATCAGGTGTGTAATCAAATGTTATAAATGCACTATGGAAAAATCAACCTATATACATGTACGAAAGACATCTTTTTTCGGTGGAGAGAAGATATATATATATATATATATATATATATATATATATTTATTTATTTGCTTATATTATATAAAAGATTGCATTGAAATAAAAACTAATCTAAATAGATAAATATTAATAATAGAATAAAAAATATTACTAAAAATAGTTATTTATTAAAAAAAGAAATAGAGAAGCGAGATAAATAACAAATGATATATTGATTGTTTTGATGCAATAATTCTAATCTTCCAAATTAATTTATATTTGATATAAATACTAATTATGTAGTATACATGGTTTTGTAAATATTATGTAAATATTGCTTAGTGTTTAGTGAATTACGAATTATTACGAAATATTACAAGAAAATATTAAAATAAAATAAATATCATTAAATTCGGTACCAGATTGATTTTTCAAAGGCATAAAGCGATGTTGACCAATCTCAATGATGCCCGATTTATATTTTGCATGCTGCGTTCATGGAATTAACCATCAGATACGGAAAACATCAAGCTTGTATTCTGCGCTGTTAAGGATACGATCATGCAAACCGCACTTAAGGAGTTTAATCTTGCTTAACGCAACTGTATAGATATTATCAAGTATACGCAGATTCTTGACGATATAATTTAATATCTGGACGCCGAGAATGACGTAGACTTGTAGATTTATTACAAAGCTGCCTTAGTATAATTCAATCAACGAATACTATAGGAATAGTTAAATAGTATAGCGATTGCTTGTATCTAAAATGTTATTGCAAGGAACGAGTTACTGCGCTCATATGTTGCTCTTTAAAATTTATTCTGCAGCTTAAGCCTGTGTCATTCTCGGCGATTGATCGTCGACTGCGAATACAACGACTTTACTTTCGAAAGTTTCGAAAATAACTGCCAGCTTTACCGTTGACAACAACATATTATAATATAAGTAAAAATATATAATGAAGCCTTGTAATGAAGCCCCTAAATAAAAGGAATACAGCAATTGTTCGCTCTAATAATTGCTAAAATAAATCTATTTCTTGCAACATTGCGTTGCTAATATGCTTTTGTAATGAACAAAGGCTCCTTGCGATATTTTTATTATATCTATTATATTATCGTAGAGTCTGGCAAGAATAGAATATTCCATACTTGCGATTAAAGGTCTATTCATTTACAAATTCTGTTTATATGAAAATAATACAATATTTTTATGATAATTATAAAGTTACTATTATATGTACTCTAAGTGAATGAAATATTGTCTTTTTTAATACCTATATATATTCGTCTAAGTACTTAAAGTAAAATATTTCACGCTTTAATATTCATTATTCTAATATTTTAAATGTATATTAACAAAACTGCTGCAACCTCTTCAATTTCTTTGCATTACTAATCTTTGACTATTTAAGCTTCTTTAGTTTTGATAAAGAAATTATACTATGTTTATGGTTTCTCTCTTGTATTGCTACAAAAAGTATCTTGAAAGGAATTGCATGCTGCATGTGTGTCATGACTGTCCTGGGTTTGAAGCTTCTTGTTTAGGGTAAGTGCCGATCTTTTGCGCTACTTTTATGTTCATCCTTTCAGAACAAATTCTTTAAATCTTTAATGATGTCTTGAAGTTATTAAGGAGAGAGATCAATATTTAATATTATATAACATTCAATAACTAGCATAGTATGGTATATATACTTACAAACTAATATACATGCCCATCATCATTAGTTTTAAGTTTCAATATCAATTTTCTAAGAATTTTTAGTAGCGCATATGTGTATCAGAAGTTTCGGAAGATTTAAATGCTGTTCACAAGTTACAATGACAAGTTGCATCTCATTTGAGAAGAAAAATCATTCATAGCATGTACCGAACCAGTGCAACCAGTTAAACATTTCTCTCGAGCAAGTCTTAAGAATATATTGTAGTATTTAAACACGTGCCTTTTCTATTTCACAGATACGGAGAATATCAGATTCGTATTCGCGGCGGTGAAGGACACTATTCTGCAGTCTAATCTGAAGGAGTACAATCTGGTTTAGACGGCGAAGCGCGCTGCAAATCCGAGCGGACTCGACCAGTTTCTCTCGCACCCTGACCAATGTATCAGTGTGAGACTACTACTCCGATGACTCGCGAGCGTGATACGTGGAACGACGTGGGGAAGTACGAAGAAGCGCCAGACAAAACTCGTGGTGCCATCGTATACGCATACATACGCACGCACATATCGACGCGTGCGTTGCACCGCGTTGAGCTTCGTCGCGCCGAGAGTGTCGTTACCAGCACAAATAGCTAAGACGCGTAATACACACGTAATTATGAAGGACGTAAGAGCGGAGCGAAGTAAGAAGGCGAACAAGGACCTAAAAGCGTCACGAGCGTCACGCGTTCTTTTTCTTAGCGGAGCAAAGGGGATATGAGAAAAGAGCGAAATCTCTTCACTGTCGATACCAATGACTCGCGCGAGTCGATTCGGTTCTCTCGTACGGTTCCCGTTTTGGGATTTGTTACCTTTCTTTTGTAGATTAGCTCTTAGTCGATATCGCGGGCGAATGCACCCCGCTCCCGGGCTGAGGATGCGTCAATACCCGAGAGTCCCGGGCATCGTTGTGACTTTTATTTATATATATATATATATATATATATATATATATATATATATATATATATATGAACGAACGAACGATGGCGAACCACATGTCTCACGCGCGTGAGCGTGGCGCACGGCGCGGCTGTGCCGCGTGGATTTTTAACGGCGCGTCCGTCTGTGTTCGTCTCGAGTCCAAGAGATCTCAGCGGAGGAGAAGAAACTGAAGAGGCGAAACGCGGCGAGGCGAGCGAACGAAAAAAAAATAAAATAAAATAAAAAACGGGCTTTTTAATCGCGAATTAGATTCGATGACACAAGTGAGAACAATTTTAGTGCCATTTACTAGTGTGGTGTTGTTGTTTTTCTTTTTTTCTTTCCTTTCAGTTTTCTTTTTTCTTTTTTCTCAAATATATTAAACGCTAAATTATGAGAACATCCTTCGTTTATAGTTACGCGAAAGTTAAAGTGTTTTTGTTTCTTCCTTTTTATCCGTGCCAGAAATGACTCAAAGTTCTTTCTGCATATGACTCGAATCCATTAAAAATTCATCATATAAATATTGTTATATATATAATATATAAAAAGAATGAGAAACATAGATTAGAACGCGAGAGAGGGAGAGAGAGAGAGAGAGAAAGAGAGAGGAAGCGAGAAAGAGAAAGAGTGAAAGATTACCAGCAGCAGTGGCGGAGAGGGAGGGAGGAGAAAGAAAGAAAGTAAAAACGTGTGCGAGAGAGGGAGAGAGTGTGAGGTTTGAGAGAAACTTCGCGTTTGCGGGAGCGAAAGATACTGCGGGAAATTGGGCGTCTGTTCGATGTGACTTAGGTAATTAAGGCGCGCGGGAGGAGCCCGCAGATATCTCTCTCTGCCGTCTCCTCTCTCTGCCGGCTGTGCGTGCGGATTGCGCGAGGAGAACGTTCCTTGAACCACGAGCGAATCCCTCCGGAACAAGGGGTCCTGATTTGCAAGGACGAATTCATCGAGAGCGAGGGGTTCCGTCTCTTGCAGAGATGAATTCCTTCAGAATACCGTGATCCCGATGATACTCTCAGGAACGAGGAAAAATCTCGTTTCGATTTCTTTAAGAAGAGTTTCTTAGAATGAGCATCACCCCTCTTCCCCCTTTTTCGAGGGTGAATTTCTTGAGCGTGATGAGGAAGGAGGAGTTCGTCGCGGTTCACCCTTCGTCGGGTCCTCGCCCACCCACGCAACGGCACAGCCACCGCGCGCAGCCAGGATCATGGGTCCCCTCTCTCTAAGAAGAGAGGGGCTTCATGCCTCTCGCTCGCCCCGTATCCACATTATACTGTGTACGTACGTATGAACTGCTCACTGCCTGCGCTCGGTCATATGCTGGCTAGCGCGCTGCCCGTTGCTCGTACTCTCCGACGGTTCGATATCTTCTCGGAGCCGCGATTTTCGCCACCTTCCCTCCTTCCCCGATGACGCGGATGAAAGCAGACGGATGAGGAACAAAAGAGTGTAGGTGGTTGATGAAATGAATTAACGTTGAATTTGAGAAATTACAGAAAACCTCTCTGTAGATTCGTGTAATAAAGTAGCGAGAAACAGTCGGTAGAGGAAAGCGCGGAAGGAAGAGGCAAGAGACGAGGCCGAGATTAGCCGTTAACGTTTTTTTTTCTCTATCGGAAGATACACATGAAAGGAACGGGATAGCGGAAGATTCTTCATTCTCACATTTCGAATTCTCGCCTCGCTCGATCTCGAAGTCATCAGGATCCTCCCAGCGTATCGCGAAAAGAGAATTACGACGACGCGCGGAAGCCACGAGGAGGAATGACAAGCCGGACCTTGCCAGTTTTTTTTTTTTTTTCGAGGGTGGAAACGCGAAGGGTGAAAGATGTGCTCTGCTCACGGTAGACGCGAGGTGTGTTAGGAGACGATTTCCCCGAGTCGAGAGCGGCGTAATCGCGAGGGACAGCGATAGCGGGAGCCGCGCGCGAACCCGGAGAGTACGTCGCGCTGATAGAGACGATCCTCTCTACGCGAGGTCGGCCGAGGTCCGGGAGGTTTCCCGTTCGGACACGATGGCTGCAGTCCGAACATCACCGGACACCGCCGGCGTCGCGCACGCACATACACCGGGCAGTATGTGTCATATACCTTGGTTGTGTCACACCCACCTTGGTTGGAACACTGAGTTTATATGAAAGAGAAAAGAAGTATATATATAAATACATTGGATAATATATTATATATTAAGCGGATACTACAAATAATATTGAATAATAACATTAATAATTATAATAATAATGATTATAATAATTATAATGATAAAATAATAATAATAATAGTAATAATAATTAATAATAGTAATACTGCTTGGTTTTCATTGAGAGCGCGTGACTAAACGGATGATGGCAGAGAGGGATGGAGAGATAACGCGTGTGCAGGACACGAAGTGCAAAACGATGCTAGTGAGAAATATGAATGAGTGAATGAGAGAAAAAAAAGAATGTGTGTGTGTGTGTATATGCGTATGTGCATTATCGTGGGTGCGTCTCTGTGCATATGTATGCGTATTTGTGCAATTGCGTGAGCGTACGCTCGCGTGTAAGAAAAAAAAAACAGGTGAGAGGGGTTGGCGAGAAAAGAGAGAGAGGAGGCAAGACGGAAAGAAGGCGAGGGAGTGATTTTCATGCCAGCGTCAGAGACACTTTATTGAGAAATAAACACAAAAGGAGATCGGTTGCAAACTACTAGGCTTTGTACAACCCTAATCGAGAAACCGGCGAGTAACGACGTGCAAGAGTCTCCAAGGGGCTGTTAGGTTCATTTGTAAATCATCTCTCCTTCGTCAAGAGGCGTAACCACCCTTCTGGGAGCGTAAAATATGTTGGGTATTCTTTCTCTGTGTATAAAATTGTAAACATCTATCAAGCCCAAAATCAATGTTTCTAACTTATTTATAATAAATAATATACATTAATGATAAAAATAAACACAGTTTGTGACAGTAGTATCGACGAGTGTGATGAGAGAATTCATCCCTCAATTGCAATAACGATCCCTCCTTCATCCTGCATATTTGCAACGCCAAGATCTATACGCTGTCTCATTTCGTTCATTTATATTTCTTGCAAAGATATTGCGACAATATTCATAAAGTAATAAGAGAAAACATGAAAAATTCTTGGACATGTTAAAAATTCATAGAAATTGAGAAAATTCTTGAAATTTCAAATAGTGCAACCTCTACCGATTATATTCTCCTGATATTTCATCGATTTTTCTTGATTTTTGCGATTGGAAATTTTTAGAATCGTAATTCTTAGAAATAATAGAAAGTTCTTGGAAGTGAAAAGAATTCTTGGAAATTTGGAAAATTCTTAAAATTTTTAATAATGCAATCTCCTTACTGATTATATTCTCCTGATACTTTATGGATTTTTGACATTTTTTATCTTTGCGGGATTTGAAATCCCATATTCTCGGAATTGCAATTCTCAGAAATGTAGAAAATTCGTGGGAATTGGAAAAGTTCTTGGAATTTCAGATAATGAAACCTCTTTACCGATTATATTCTCCTGATACTTTATCGATTTTCTTAATTTTTACGATTTGAAATTTTCGGAATCGCAATTCTTGGAAATATAAAGAATTCGGGGAAATTTGGAAAAAACCTTCTTGCCGATTATATTCTCTTGATACTTTATCGATTTTTATGAATTTAATTTTTTGCATTAATCTCCAAACTTTAAAAGCTAGGAATTGCGATTCTTAAAATTTTCATTATTATGGGAATAGGTATAAAAGAATATGTTTATTTATATAAGACAAGTATTTCATATTAATAGTGCAGGTTTTATTATATCTCTCAAAATTACAAATTATATATTACTATTGATCGTATTTACATATATATTTTTGATTACAACAAAGCGTGAAATGCGAATAATGCTTTCTTTTTTACAATATATAATGCGCATTGCTAAGAATAAAAAAGACGTAATAGAAATATGATACTAATTTCTTACATGAAACATAGTGCGAGAGCTCTTTCCCATCCTGTGCATACCATATAAGAATATTCCATAATCAGATAACATATCTGTTGGCATACATGAATTTATCTCGCTTTCCAGAAATATTATAAAGTGTAACTTTATATTTTTGTATATTCCTCACATAATATTAAAAAGAACGATAACATAATAATTACAAATATCTAAATGTAATTAATTATAGTATATTTGAATAATATCGTAGAAATAATACTTAGTAAACGTAATATAAAATGTTCCTGAATTATTTAATTAAAATTTACGAGCGTATTAATTATAATTTACATGCTTTGATGAATTTATGAGTTATTTTTAAATTTACGGTGAACTATATCCTGTGACGAAGAACATCCTTTTATCGCCGTATTCGTCAAGTATATTGAAGTAGAAAGATATATAAAATAATATATTTCAACTTTGTCCAATTACGTAAATCGCCAGTTGAAAAGTTTATTGACAGATTTATTTTATTATTGACCTGTCGATCTTCGCAAAATAGGCCAAAGAGATCTTTACCGCGTGCGTCGAACAGCTGAGGGTAGGGAATTAGAAGAAAGGGGCAGCTGTACGTGGAGTGCGCATGCACCAGGAGGGGTGAGTATACCACCACCTGGACAGCCCCTTTGATCTACGTGCGAGAGAAGGACAGCGTGAGCCGAAGAGGAAGACAAACTGCACGAGTGAGAGGAGAATGCACGATGGAGGGAAAGAGATGGATATAGGAAAGAAGGACAGAGCAAACCGATGAGAGAAAGAAGGAAATTGTGCGAGCAAAGAGGAACAATTTGCGATAGAGAAAAAGAGAAAGAAGGAATGAGAAAACAGAGCAGAAAGAGAAAGATAGGCACGGCTTGCGTGAAGGAAAGGGACACAGGCAGGCAGAAGGAAGGAGCGACAACGTGAATCAGAGAAGGGCAGAGCATGGCAAGGAGGGGAGAAAATCGCAAGATAATAAGAGAAGGACAGAGGGAGGTGGTGGTAAAGAGACAGAGCGGAAGGAGAGAGACCGCGAGTGGAAGCGAGCGGGAGTGAGAGGAAGAGAAAGAGGGGGACAAGTGGGGAGGAGAAACGCGCCAGCGGAATCGCGGCGCGTTTCCGCGGCTATAGTCCTGCGGAAGATCATCGAGAGGACTACACCCTTGCCGCAGTGTGGCGAGGATCAGCCCGTAGCGTATCCGCACATCGCACAACGCGCGCTGCTCCGAAACGGAGAGGATGAGTCTTCTGCTGGACGAGGAGGAGTTCGACGAGTGAGTATTCTTGTTCGTGTTTGATAAGGGTCGGGAGGATTTGATAAGGGGCCGCCGCCAGGCTCTCGATGACTCACTCTGAGGGTAGCTGTCGCACACACGCGCTCGCGTTCCTCGAGGGCGCGCGAAAAAGGGCTGGGCTGGCCACCCGAGTCGATCGCGCGGCCGCCCTCGGCCCTTCGCGAGTGCTCGCACGAAAACCGCCACCGCGTTCGCGCGGCTGGACCGAAGGGATGGATCTTCGAGCGAATCGCGAATTCGTGTATCAATTTTTATTGATTGAACATGCGGTTTTAACGATGGGAACGTCGCAGATGATCGATACAATTCTACCTAATTCGCAGTGATTTATGTTACAAATTTATATCGACGCGTTTGTTCAATGTTATAGTTTCGCAGTAACAATCTTGCATTATTTCATTTTAACATATAACAGGCGGGTATTCTTTCTTTATTTCTGCAAAATTCGGAGAACAGTGTTTCTTACGTTCCGCTCGATATCTCTTGAGGAATTTGATTTAGTTTGTGTGACAGTTGCAGTCGCGAAATGTGTCTCGATGTGTCGCAACATCAAAGCTTTGAGGGATGATATGTATTCTGCGAGAATACGAAGTATATCGTTAATCAAATTAAAAGAATTTTTAGAAATGATGATAAAAATACTTACCTCTGAATTCAGTACATAATTCATTTAAGTATAATATTGACATTAAAGATATTATCATCAAGAAAATAATATGTTCGCGATAGTAATTAATATAACGATTATAATGCATACAATACTAGAATATTTAAATGTCTTTATTTAACCGTATTCTTCCTTCTTCCGCTTTGTATTAGGTTCTTTGTCATCGTCTCCAACATTAATTAAAACTGAAAAACGGATTTAATTACGGGACGTGTTTACAATGGAAAGATTTCTCGGAATAAATGAGCGTATTTCTGATGAAGATAGAAACGAATTCTACAATCCCTAGCCATATTATTAGACATACTTTTCTAATTTATTGTCTTCCAAAGACCAAATTTATGACTTACGATTTATATTACGATGAGAATTATATTATATATTTATTATTGTTATAATCGATTGAAATATGTAAAGAAAATAGCTGTCTATAAAATGGATGCATTTGTTTTGATGCGTCATTTTCATTTTCGGCCACAAGATAAATCTATCAAAACATCTCCAAGATGCATCTAATAACGTATTATGACCAGTAATACGACCAGGAATAGTAGTACTATGTTTATCATTTTTGACAACTTTTTAAAATTATATAAATTATAATCTGAATATTAAAGCAATTTTTCAAATATAGAAAATCGCCGAATCTTCATTTATATTTCTTTTAAAGTTAATTCTTAAACGTCATATCGAAGAGGATCGGAATTGGTTAAAAAGTTAATCGTAAGAGACAAAAGAAGCGATCTGAGAAAAACAATTTAGTACAGATTAACGAATTCTTTTTCAATACTAACAATACGAATTTTTTGTTAATACTAATTTTAGATGCGGGGGAACGCGTCCCACATTTTAAATTAGTACTTTAAAATAATTACATTAAGATTATCAACTTTCTTAATTATATCTGCAAACAACGATCTTGCTGAGCGGCCACAATGCAAAATAATCGCTAATTTAAAAAAATTGAAATTACGAAATATTAAGGTAGATCGCACATAATATTTGTTCTTTAATACACCTTATATACACGTCGTGCCATTCGTTCCATCGGAATCGTATTTCAACGATCAAACTGGCGGCCTTCGTCAGAATCAGTCAAGTGCGTTTTATGTCGCTAAACGATTTATAGTCGTGCGCGGTTTCTCTTTTCTTCTCTCTCTCTCCCTCTTTCAAAGCAGGTGTCATTCACAGGCACGTCTAATTAGGGCAACTGCAACTGTGTCATACGCAGTGTCCATTGAAAAGTTTTCCGCTAAATCAACTGGATTTAGTTATGCAAGAGGAAATCAGATATAACAATGCAAAGGCCGTGTTCTAAAAATTAACAGCAATTTATAACTGTATAAATTGTATTATATTATATATACTGTATTATATATTGTATATATTTATATATACACATATTTACTTCCTAGCGGCAAATTTCAATATAATTTTTCTATAGAGAAACACTTTTGCCATTGCATATATAGTAAATTTTTAATTTTTAGTATTATATATCTTGTTAAGACTCAATTAAAATTTTGTGTGCTAAAATACAACTTTGAAATTAACTAAAGAATACGATTTCATATAATCTACTTTTTCTTCTGAAGCTGAATTCCCTTTAAATACCGCTAGATAAAAAATTTCTTTATAAGATTTATATTCAATAAACTGGAAGAAAATTTTTATGACAAATTGTATAATTGTTTTATTTTTTATCGCAATGAAAACGTGACGTTCTTCTTAATAAATTAAACAAGCGACAGACATATTGACGAATTTCTGTTGCGCCATCGTCCGCGGAGTTTAGATTACTTGCGAGGGATGGGTTGCCTAGAGAGGAGAACGTCAGGAAACATTTCCGTGGACGATGATGAACTAAAGAAACGCCGAATGAAACGCATGAATACGTGTACGTTGACTTACACGCTTTCCGTTGGTAACCAAGTAGACGATCGATGCGACTCTATTAATAAGAACGTAGAAGCAGATCGTGCCCCTTTCTATATTCTACGTACCAACCACGATTCAACCCCCTTGCGACTCAACCCTCGCGCTAAGGTCCAATAGATCCCAGAATTGTCTCGTATTGTTCTTATCACTGTAGGTCGCGTAGTATCACGTGTATGCTATAGTAACGAAAATCAACGTTTAGTTATTTCCTAGTTTGAAAAATTTTTCCAGAAGTCCAGCAAATATATTTAAATAAAAGAGGGAAATAACATTCGTTACACGCGTAAACGTTCGTTGATGACGAGATGTCGATTTTACGTAAATTGGAATGTATACTTTTTTTTAGAGACGAATTCGGGAGCTATTTGCACGACAAATTGGTCATTTCATCTCTTCAGCTACGCGTCCGTTTATGAAATTGGAACGGGTTATGTAAACGCCACAGATAATGGGTTACAAGAGAGATTGTTATTTTACGTAATAGTATCAAGCTGTTTTTCCAAGGGGATGAAGCACGCGAAGTCCTTCCTGCTTTTATTTGCTACCTACTTAATCTTTTTGTAAACCAAATAAAATTACTCTATTAATAATACATAATTACGTGCTTCAACACATAATTATGTGTTGAATTACACATAAATAAGTGTAAGATATTTATAAATAATAATGTGAAAATATAAAACATTTTATAAATATAAAACGTAAAAATTTTTATATATATTGTCGAAAGACATGTTCCAAATTCTTATTCATGTAAAATTTATAAGAATTTATAAGAAATAAAGAGATAAAACGTCATTTACAATTCCGTTCTTATATAAATTATTATTTAATAAGTAAATATAGACCGATAATGTGACTAACACAATGTATAGACTATGAGCTATTTTCGATCGGAATCTTTTTTGCCTAATAATATTTTATTGCGTGAATTTATATACATTTCATAGCTCAGCCAACTACGCGACGATTTCTTTTCGGACTTAAAACGTAGTCTTTTTAGTTAAAACTGGAAATAGTAATATCATGTTAGAATAAATTGGATAAAATGGAATAAATTATTATGTTACAAAATTTTTAATAACTTTTACTAACAAGATCTTGAAAAGTCCTTCGCTCTTTTATCATTGAAAAAATATTTTATCTTTAAAAATATTTTCTATCTTTTTCTAACTTTATCGGAAATATAAGTAAACGTCTTCTGACAAACCTAATATATCTGCCTCCAATATTCTTCCAAGCATGTAAAGTACTCGGTCTCGGTAATTGGTACAAGACGGAATCGGAAATCGCGATCTCGTTTCAACAGTTGGAACGTTATTGCGCGCTATCCCGCAGCTCAATAATTGCACAGCATGTAGACACGATGATCGTCTGTCCATTGGTGTTTTTCGATACTCGTCATTCCAAAGTGTTTCTTATCGCTGCTTTTGTGTTCGTCGTGTCCAATAATATAATAGATAGCGATGTAGATCGACGAGGCGAGGAAACGTAATAAATAATAAATCGGACAGTCAAGTGCGACTCATCGATGGGCATGAATGCGAGAAACGTGACGGTAAATCGCACGGCGAAAAGTGTTTTAGCCTTGTGTGTATTTTAAATGCAAATAAAATCGCCCGAGTATTCCGACGAAAATGGATAACATTTTGTGAAGATTCTGTAAAACTAGGTCGTAGTTTTTTGTATACGCTCCAGTATTCTCCAGGGAAATGTATAAAGTTGTCGCAGGTTCTCCTCTTTCTTTTTTCTTTTATCCACGCGGATTATGCACAGTGTATTGTGGCGCGATACTTATTTCACAACATTATACGGCACACTACACAGTTTCTGAGTCATAAAGTTCAATTTTTTTAAATTTAATTGACTATTTGAATATGCGATGAAATATGTTTCTCATTTATTAATATTTCTTATTTTTCTTATTTTATTATCGTATACATATTATTTATTTTGTACAATTTTGAGAGAAAGAGAAATAGATATTAAATATTTAGCATTCAAGATTATATTATATAAGAATGGAATTATAAAGCGCTATCTTTTTATTTCTTATTTTGACTATATGCTCTTTTAATGCATTAATAACGAAAGAATATTTTATTTCTCGTTACTTATTTGTTAAAGTTTACTCCCCTGATTTACAATAGAATCTACTCCTTATTAATGTTATTTAATTTTTCCGCGTTTCATATTTCTTCAATTAAGATTTGGCCTAAATCTCTACGTGTGTGATACCTTACATTCGTGCTTTTCCACCCGCACAGAGGATTATCCTCGTCTCATTCTCAGAAATCCATTGAGTCCCACAATAGTTGTTAATCTTCATCCGGACAATTTCCTTTTCAAATCAAAAGGAAAAAATCGGATTTTGCTATAGAAATCATTTAACAATTTGATTGCCAATTCAAACTTGAAATATCATCGAACGATATTTCGATAACTCTCGCTTTTACTTCCAATAGCGCAAGTAGTCTTTCCCAATTCGAATCCGAATTTTGCGGCGTTACCTTCATTACCGTCATTAATCCGTAAGTGCTCGCGTGACTTTTTTTGACGTAAGTGCTCGCGTAGGGGTCAATTTGACCCACATTTTAATTTATTTACTTTTTATGTATAAACACAGTTTTTATTTATAAATAATTATAAACTGAGACATGTTTTAACATAAAGTAATAATTTTCAAGTATTGGAAATTAAAAGAAATCCATATTTTTAAAAATATTTCTTTATGTAATATTTTGGTTAGTAAATTCATAGCTTTCGTCTGGGTCAGTTTGACCCCCACGCGCGTGCTTACGGATTAATAACTTCTTCATAATTTTTCACGATTCTAATACATTTGAAGGTAGAAGTCACGTACGTATAAAAGTTGGTTTTCATTGTACTGATTCGGAACGTGATTTAGAACGTGAACCAAAATCGCCTAGAGCTCATGCACTCGATCCACGTGTATGACCGCTGGAAGCTTAAACGTTCTACCTTTTGTATCCCGATATAAATATAATTTTCTCGCACGAGCATATCACACGCTCCGGATTCTCTGGTCGCCATAGAAACAGAAGGTAGTACGTGATAATAATCTATTCCGTTTCTGGAAAGCGAAGGATTTCTCGCGGTATACATTACCATCTTCCGATCGCGTAAACCGCAGAACCAATCTGAAGCTGGGACATACGCGGTGCACCACAAAACCCGTACACACAAAACCCGCTAATGAATTTTTCGACACTCGCACGTTCGTTTCTCATAAACAAATTCAAATTTCAAGATTATGTTCGTAATAAGGAATAGAAAACTATAATATTATAGGATTATATATTGTAAAATATATAATCGTCATATAATTCAATAGTTTATACAATTTAATAATAATCTCTCTCCGAGCAATAACTATCACTCGTTGCCTATAATTATTATTAACATAAAAAGGTATCAAGTACATTTGCTCGGGATTCGCGTATGCGGTAAATCGTGGGAACATTTGCAATCGTGTCTCGCGAAAACTATAATATTATAGGATTATATATATTGTAAAATATAATCGTAATATAATTTGATAGTTTGTACAATTTAATAATAATCTCTCTCCGAGTAATAACTATCACTCGTTGCCTATAATTATTATTAACATACAAAAGTATCAAGTACATTTGCTCGGGATTCGTGTATGCAGTGAATCGTGGGAACATTTGCAATCGTGTCTCGCGCAATCCACGTTATTCGGATAATCGATAATCGTTAATGATTAATCTCGCCGTTCGCGTTAGAATTACGTAATGCAGAATAAGCATAGCCACACCGGCGAACTTTAATTACGCCGTTGGTATGATCAATAATTTTTGAAGCTTTTCAGCGACACCGTTGGACCAGTAGTTCGTTCGAACATCAATTATGTAATCAAGCATGTATTTACGTAGAAACAGTATTTGCTCGCTGCATCGTGTAATTTTCAACGTGGATCAAAAGGGGGACAAATTTAAACTGGCCTCGATATTAAATAGCAAGTAAATTTTTCGTGCTTATCATTTTAATTTCCAAGTTTTTCGTGTTATTGAGAATCGTAATTTAAGAATCACTGCATAAGAATGGGCTCGATTGGAATCGGAGAGATCGGAGACACCGACATGTACATTTTTTTCTAGGTCGGATATAACGGATCTTTCGCCTTTGTCTTCGTACAGAGCATTCCGGTTGCGACCGGTGAGATTTTAACTGGTTTCACTGACATGCAAGGAAAGAACGTGGAGTAGTCACACATGTGTACTTCTATTGCGATACAAAATGGATCCGTTACAGAGGAAGAGCGGGTCTACTGTTTTAAGTAGAATTTAAGGAACCGCTTTTCCTCAAATTAGAACATTGTTTCTTGATTGCGTAATTCAAGAGCTGTTCGTCGAAAAGTTACAATACGAAGATGATATATGCCTGATGGTTTTAACTTATATTTCTTAAATTTAATTACACTTTTGTGAGCAGGAATTTAAGAAATAAGAATCTAATGTTGATTAGATCCTGAACCGAATTTTAGTGTCTGTGATTTTGATTCTGTGTCAATTTCCTCTTGACAAAGAAAGAAGAGAATGGGTTTTTATCATGCCGCGAAGAATCGCAAGGAATTTTGTATATTTCTGAATTCGAGGAAACGACGTATTGCGTGCGATCTCATATTTTAACGTCTATGACTGGTGCTACTTTAAGCTCGTATGCGAAAATGGGGTCAGAGGTCAGGAGCAACGTGATAACACGTTCTCTGCATAATGCTGACACACTGGTCGCCTAAAAGCGATCGAATTAGGGTACTCGAATGTTCTATATACGATAATCAAACACATTCCTGCTCGTTCGGTGACTCAGCTCACGGATATTCTCGCATCGATAATGTACTCGTCCTCTCTTCTCTGATATGCATTTATCTTATATAACACAATATAAATATGGGCTACTTTCGGGATCTCTTTGTCTAATAATATTTTTATTGCGTGAATTTATATACATTTCATAGCTCAGCCAATTACGCACCGATTACTTTTCGAACTTGAAATGAAGTCTGTTTAGCTAGAGCTGGAAATAGTAATATCACGTTGGATTAAATTGATAATCAATTTAATAATACTAATAAAGATCTTTAAAAAAAACCTGTAAAGAACTTATTGGGAAAAATATCATTTCAACCAGAATTCGAACCTGGAAACTCCTTATATAAATTTAGATTGTAACAAACAGCACGGCATACACTATTAATAACATAGAAATGGTATAAAGAATTTAATATAAATTTATGTGATTAAATTTGATATTCATTGAAAATTGTTTGCACTTTGCAAGCTTTATAATTTCATATTTCTATGTGAATTATACATATATCGCATTTTTAAGAAAGATGACGAAGAAAATAACGCATTTTATCTCGCAAATAAAATTTAATTTGGTCTCTGAATTTATTTTTACATTTATTTTATGACAGATTCATAACTTTATTATATTAAATATTTAATAGAAATAACGGCATGGTTTTTAGGAAATATATTATTAAAAATTATTATTATATGTACACAGAGAAAATTTTATATTAAAAATTATTATGTATGGCAGTAGCCGTGGACTATGGCTGGAATTATAAAAATTTTTACTATTTAAAACAATGAAAAACATAGCAAAAATTTTTATAATTCCAGCAATAGTCCACGGCTACTGCCATACATAGTAATTTTTAATATAAAATTTTCTCCGTGTATATATTGAACATGGACGTTTAAATTTATTTTTGCGCATTTGATAATCATTTAACGAAACGAATATTTTAAACGCAATATAATTTTATCTTGATAATATAAAATCTCGAGTTTTAAAATTATATGCTATACTGTAATTATTGTTTAAAATTTCAATATGTATGTATGCACTGAGAGAAAAATGTATGATATTTGGAACTATAATGAAATAGTAAATGATTATTAGTTAGGAATATCATTTTTATAGTAAGCGTTACCATTTATGTTGGTGACAATTACGATATAGGCATAGTATAAGTGACCCATGTAAAATTTTTACCAATAATTATAGTCATTTGAAGTAAAAATATAATAAGATAGAATATATGGAATGGTAAGAGAAATTAACCATTTTATATAGTCAGTACAATTGGAATATTTGGCAAATATTAATAAGGTAACTATATTTTCATAGCATGCTTTACTATACACATGGTAATAATAACAATAATTTGTCATAGTGATGACTATAAATCTGTGTTTACCCTGCTATATTTTGCATGTCTAAATGAACTATAAAAATATGTTTGAGGCCAAAACTAACTATAAAATATAGTGAGATTATTATTATTCCAACCATTTTTTTCTCTCAGTGTGTGTGTGTGTGTGTCTGCCACCGGTGATACCTCGCATCATATCCTGAAACCGTATGAGGGAATCATTATTCTGTTAGCGGTTTGGGAGCTAATGACACGTCTCATTATGGCGTGTTGACATTCATAACGCGGATCACGCACGTTCTTGCGTAATCGCGAAACGTATATTGCATTATACGTTCCGTGTTGAACAGCAGTTATGCTATCTCAATTATCGATTGCATTTAGGCCCGAATTTACGAATGCGACGCTACATTCGCGCGCGCCCATGACTGATAACGCAGATCATACATGTATCGTGAGTTCTAAAGTTTGGCGCGGCGAGATATCACGGGCCCCTATCAGATATCAGTACAGAGGCGCGGATATTACTATAGCACCGGGGCGTCATTGCCTGGTGTGGAACG
Source organism: Aphaenogaster ashmeadi (assembly GCA_003063805.1). Classification (NCBI taxonomy): domain Eukaryota; kingdom Metazoa; phylum Arthropoda; class Insecta; order Hymenoptera; family Formicidae; genus Aphaenogaster; species Aphaenogaster ashmeadi. The sequence goes on along the minus strand of NJRQ01000214.1, from coordinate 133,259 downwards.
ATACGGCTTATTCAATTCATACGCCATCGATTAAATCCAAAATCGATGGACGCCGTAAAAGCACTCGCTGTTGTGCGTCACGCGTGCGACAGGAAGCGAAATTGAAAGGTTGGGCAAAAGGACGACAACGTGATCGTTCGCTTGTACTGGAACACCGCTTCTATAGTGAAGAAAAACAAGCTTAAAATAAGTAGAACAGGAGCGGGCGAAGAGTCAACATAGCGAGAAGAGGTTTACACACGTTTGTAATTAAATTGAAAATCATTCGACGTTGTTGATTGAATTGATTTGGGAAAGCGATAAAATGGATTTGTTTTAACAGGTTTTCTGTGGAGCTTAAGAAACAAATTCGAATGATAAAATAATTATTAATAATTTGGGTAATTAGTAATTGGGTAATTCTAAACTTTCGAAAATAAAAATATTGACGATACAATTTCATTTTGTTATAATCCTATATTTATTATCATACAGTTTTATCATGCAGTTAGATTAAAGACGCTACGATATCTCGAGATTATCAGCATCTTTTTTTAATAGAAAAAAATTAAACGTAACTATAGTTCTAGATTGGATTAATCTTCATGATTGCTGTATCATAACCTGTTGATTCGGACTTGTATTGATCTGCTATAAAAACACTGTTAGATAATCGATAATCGTAAAATGGACATCTGCTCGGCGTATACTACTTTATCAAAATGTGCAATAAATGCGCTGTTTTTCAGAAGGATCGACTTCAGCATCAAAGTTAAGAAGCTTTCCTGAAGAAATCTTTTCATTCACATAAGTTTCATTACCTATATAAGTCGATATAACTAGTTAAACGATAAACCTGAATTTGATAAATGTAAATTTCGTTATACAAATACATTTTTATTATTATTATTATTATTAGTCAATTATTTTTAATAAAGTTAAGAAGAAGGATAAGTTTTCTACTGCATTTAATATACATATTTATTATATAATATAGAATTCAAAAATTTTATTAGAATATTATAAAATGGAATAAAATCATTATTTATTAAGAAAAAATTTCTAATTTATTATTTTATTATATAAAATTTATAATTTCATTATGAAATAAAATTTCGATTTGAAATCAGTTAAAGAATCTGATTTTGTTATTTATATCCCTTCTGCGGAGGTTTTAGCTCGAGGGAAATTCCTTTCTTTTCAATAGTTAATTATAAATACCGTTAATTATATTAATATTATAATCTGTTGATATTAGATACTAAATGTGTGGATATTTCTATGCTTGCGCACCTTTCTCGATTATATTCCGCTTGCCAAAAGACGATTCAAATGCAGTGGTGCACTTGACGCAGCAAGTAGAGCATTGGTTGGCATCGCCGGTCTAAAAGTAGCGACCATCCAGCCCCGTCTTTCGGTCTAAAGATTGTCGAACGACCAACACTTCTGTCTGTTGCTTCGGTCCACGAGACTCGTCTGTAAAGCACGAATGATAACGTGAATTGTGAATATATAACAATGTTTTTTTTTAACGTGAAGTGATCGTGATCGACAAAATAAACGACGACCGAGCTTCGAAAATACGGAAGACATAGACATCTAAACGTTATCGCGACGTGATATCATTGTCGATTTTGTTACCACCAGTGCCAAGAATATGAAGAACGAAGAAGTTTCTCGTGACTCGATATAGACAAAATAAAAGCCAGAAATAATCGGCGTATTTTATTGCAAACATAATTAAATAAATAATCAGAGAGACTTATTTGTCGAATACATTGTGGTGGGACTTTTCGCTGATTTTATATTAAGAGAAAGTCGAAATTTTTGTAGAATCTATCATCAAAAATTAATATATCTTTGTTTTTAACATTAAAAAGATTATGATAGTCCCTCTAACGAGAACCGAGGAATAGTTTTTTTCATCGTTATAAGTATAGTAGAAGCGTATTTTATCTCGGCAATATAAAATTTCACGGTTCGGAACGCATAGCGGAAATTAAAGTGATTCGCCAGAGCGTTATTAAGAAAGCGTACAGCCGACCCATCGAGATGACACTTATTTATCGATATCCCACGGGAAGCTTCGGAACAATTTATAAGCGAATTGCTCGGGGAAACCCCACGAATGGAATTCACCCCCTCTCCATGATTCCCTGCAGAGAAATACGCCCACGCGTTACAAAAGAAATGGCCATACAAACAGAAATAAAAGAGCCTGGAACTATGTTTCCTCAGTGCGGGCAGGTGTGTGCAATGGTGGATCGTCGGGGGTTGGTTACGTAACGTCTCCGGTGACCCTTATAACCGCGCGAGAATAACTCCAATTTCTCGGTCTGGCGGAATGGGAAACGGCGAATTTCATTCCGCACCCGTTATTTTCGTGCGGTTCTGACTCGCGAAACGCGAACAACTCGATGAACGCAATTCCACCCCGAGATCGACCTAAAATGATGGACGCTTTTACAGGGTGTAGAGTTCACGGACGTTCTCTTCGAGGTTTCGATTTGCGCCGAGTTTTCAATCGGGAGACATGTAATACGGATTATTATCCTACATCGAAACATCGGCCTCTAGAACTTGGATAATTATAAGAAGTTTATGTAATAAATATATAAAAAATAATTTTTAGGCGATCTTCGGGAGATAAAATTTAGAGTCCAAAAAAATTATGATGATATCGCTTGTCCACAAGTTGTCTCTGAATTATGACAAATCGAATATGCCAATCTTAATCTGATGTTTGCTAATACTGAAGTACTTTTTTATTATTGGCTGGAGGAAGTTAATGAATTCATCTAAAGAGCTAATAAAGCGAACTATTAAGAGCCTTGCAAACAGCTATTGCCAATCGGTGAAATGATTAGCGATATAGACGGAGTGTTTAACTGAGGCATTCAATTTGAAGTGGAAATAAAAGTAAGATGTAACTGTATCACATTGCCCAAAGATAGTTTATGTCGTCCAATCGAAACTTCGTCACTCGCTTTCGCAATGATAGAAACACGAGAAAAAAAACTCTACGTATATTCTTATCACACGCGTGATAAGTATTTCACCTTTACCACAGATGTATCCGTCCGGATAAGATTCAAAAACAGTAAACTGCGCAGTAAACCGTCCTTATCTTCCCGATTTGAAACTGCCTTTAAAGACAGTAAGGTACTCTCCCCCGCTTATCTGAACCACCCCGCCGATCCGCCAGATACACCATATATGCGTTCGCCGCTATCGGTCGTCGCATAAACCGGCATGCATCGGCGGTCTACAACTTGCACTTGCACCAGCCAGCTACCACGACCGGTTACGCGTGTGTTCGTGTCCGAGGAGAACGTGTCCGGCGATTGGCAGCCACGACTGGCGTGGTGGGAACGAGACATGATGCCTATATCCCGAGCGATGTATAAAGGTCTTCGTCGCGATCGCCGCCAACTATTCTCTGACATCGTCGATCGGCTCCGTTTCGATCACGAAACACGCGACTTATATCGTACTATTTTATATCGTTCACGTCAACGGAAGTGACCCTCGGAATTCCCCGGAGCACCCGAGACAAAGATCAAGACCGACCAGTTTCGTAAGATCAGAATTCGCGGCGATCTCCATCAGAAACCGCGCGACGATTTTGCGAGGTGGTGAAATTTTCGTGCTTTAAAAAAGAATCAGGATGCCGATCCAGTGTGAGTGTCAGAACAGGACTCTGGACGAGTCGGAGGAGCATGTTTGCTCGCTGAAGCCACCGGTGGAGAAGGATAAGGTCAAGGAGCCCAGAGAGTACGCCAATCCGGTTAGGTAGGGGCGCTTTTTTACAAGCAATGAAAACTGGAAAGTGTCATCCTCCGATTCGACTCGTTTCCAGCGTGCGAGAATCAGTTTAAGATGAGGTAGACGAACAAAACGCAGATCGCGTTCTATTTTGATTTTTACCACAAACTGGCATGAGCAAAAATAAATTAACTCACCGAATAGTAATTTTGGGTAAATTCAATTTAAAATGTAAAATTTTTTTTTATGTATGTGATTTATTTTTTTCAAATTGACGGATTAACTGTTTCTTGCATAATATTATTCAATTGCAGACTGTCTAAAATAAACCGAAGAGAGAGCGATTCTTCATGTAAGAATTAATTGGAAAAGTGCCATACATATGTTTATACGAAGCGTCATTGTCGAATTTGAAAATTGCAGATGTGCGTGCGATTGAGTACGAATTGCTAACGTATCTGTGTGATTCGTTACTTCATTTCATTGAATAACTAAATTCACCAAAACGAGGATATTTATCAATGCATCGCAGTCAATTTCATTTTGTTATCGAAATACCGAACCTACAAAAAATACAATGCAACGAATACGGAAGCAGATTGATGTCTAAAAAGCCGCTTTTTCCATTTTATTCCATTAAATCGAACCCCATTTTACGATATGGAGTTGGATCATTGTAGGGTATTTGTTCTGCGTAAAGTTAGCAGACGGGAATACACGACAGAAAAGATCAGGTGGTACGGCAGTTCGGTTACACGAGGCACTTTCTTTCCACGGGAAACTGGCAGCCGGGTCTCAACAAACAGACTCGACTGACCGCAAGAATCGATTTTCCTCACGGGGTTGTTCGTGGATACCAAGCGACTTGTGATTTACCGGAAAAATACGCTCTCTCATTTTTCGCTTGCTATTGAGTTTACCATTAACGTCATATAATATATAATATATAATATATAATATATAATTTTACACTTCATTTAAGAAAAAAAATAGACCGTAAATGTTAAGCAAACAATAAATTTCATTTGTTTCGAAAGTGATACAAAATAAATTGGAAATTGTGTTAAAACAAGTCTCTTTCACAGCTTTGATTGATTTTATTATTATCGCGAATGTAAAAATTTTTACGTGAGAAAACAGAGCATTTGCGCTTTTGAATTTCAACGAATTGATGTGTATTAATTCGCCATATCAATGATAAAGGATTACGCGCGCGGACAGTAATACATTTCTATATGTATATCTTTTATATGTATTAATTGTTGAAAATGAAATAATCTCTCTTGTACCATTTATGTGCCATATTAATCCTATAATAGACTGTCCTATAATAGAATTTCACAATACTAATACGTAATAGATTGTAACGTCAACATTGACATTTTACGTAATTATAAATAAATTGTTAAACAATTCATTTATTAATATAATGTATACAAATAATTATGCGCGTTAATCGTTACTTCGATAGTAATAGTTTATTTAGTCACGTTATTAATTCCCTTATTCAATATGTGACATGAAAAAAGCAGAAACATATGATGACCCTTAATAGATTAAAAGATTCGTCTTCATGACATTTATCATATAAGATGAGAAAACTCGGTTATTCTCTTCTTCAATACGAGTAATACGAGAAGTTATAGCGAGATGCGCGAAGAAAAGATGTCGAACGATAACGCGCTACTCTGAAACGAAGATGCATGTGTCTTGCGATGGCAATAATGGAAGTATGGCGAACGCAACTCCGTGGTGTAGATGACAGACTGTGTCTTCACATTCTCTATGTTATTCGCGCGTGAGCATAGTTTCTGTCGTGCTTGCGTAAAGAGAATAATGGAAAGCCCGTCGCGAAGTCATACAAAAGACAGATAACGCAAAACAGAAGACCTTGGGTAGTTCCTCAAAGATATCTCATGGGTGGCAGAAAACGACAAGAATTTTGTTCAAAGATTAAAATATATCAAGTTGATAATGATAGGCAACAGGTAGCTGAAGCTGTGATTAGTAAAGAATAGTAAATTAAGGATTTCCCTTCTCTGATTTTTACCACGAATAGGAAAGGCGAAGAAGAAATCTCTCGAGCTACATATTAATATAATAGGATGGAGAACCAGTCGTAGATACGATTAAAAAATAAAAACACGACGCATAACGGGAGATCTTGAGTAGTTCTTCGAGCGAGAAGATATCTCACGGGTGGCAGAAAACGACAAGGATTTTTTTCAAAGATTAAAATATATCAAGTTGATAATGATAGGTAACAGATAATTGAAGCTGTGATCAGTGAAAAAATAACAGATTAGGGGTTTGCTTCGTTAGATTTCTCTTCTTCAATTTTTACCTGATAACGGATAAAGAAGGTGAAGGATCCGAAGAAATCTCGTGATCTGCTAATATAATAAGATGGAGAACCAATCGCAGCTGTGATTAAAAGATAAAAAGATGCGACTGGTCAGATATTTGATTATATACCTGATTTTCTCCTCCGATTTTTATCTAATAACGGAATGGAAGAAATTCTTTGCTCGAATCATCTACTTTCGAAGACACGGAAGAACAGATTTATTCATTATTATAACTTTCTAATCCTCGATATTAGATCAAGAACAAACCTTGGAAGTTCCAATTAAGTTAAATTCCACAATCTACATTAATTGTAGAAAGAAGTTTTGCGGCATCAGCAATATTAAAAGTTTAATCAGTTCTGAAAGCCTTTTATTTACTTTATTAAATAACTCGATCTGGAGATCGAAACTTATTTCTCAGTTAATTTCAGTTGCACTTTACTTTACCGGAAACGTAATCCGAAGCTTGATTAGCAGGATTAGTTAACTGTCGTGTCGCTGAGAATTACGAAATGTGGCCAAGAATGTTTTAAATCTCCATAAATTTACTTAATAAGTATTTCATATTCATCAATCTACCTGAAAGAGCGCAAACGGTAGCCCTTGATCTATATACATAGCGAGACATTTAGATGGAAATATCAAATAGGTGAACATCTTCACTGGTTATGCATGCGAAATTTCTCAGGAGGACGTTACAGCGTGTACAGTGTTACAAGTCACACACACGATGAGACGAATATACTGATAGGAAGACCAACCCTGACATAGACTTCTCTATGACTATATTTGTCTCATCGAATATTAAACTTATCTCATGAATCTTCTTCGGAAGTTGTTTTTTTGTTCAGCCATGAGCAGTAAGAAAGATTCGAACGTTCTCATTTAAACGCCTCATAGAATTGTGCGATGAAAGTCAGCACGTGATTGAAACCAAATTAAAAAACGATTTCCGAGAAAAATTCCATTGTGGGTAAGCGTTTACGATTTCTTCGGACACAGATACATGTAATATATGTCAAAGTATAACAATTGTAACTGTTGTCTGTTGGATCACCGTAACTAAACGGATTAATAGACCTTTGCGATTTCGCGCTCGTAAATCGAAACCAATATATCGATAACAGTCTGTCAGGGATTAAAGGAGTGTATTGTATACATTTACGTTGCCGAGCGGTATCACGCGTCCAGGAACAATGGGCGAACCTGAACTATCGACACGACGGGTATTTTCTTCCATAGAAAACTCTACAAGGTAGTCTCCGGAAAGGCAAACAATCCAGCGTCTTAAGAGCAAACAGCCGCAACTCCGCCGTTCAGTACGGCTCCATTTTGACCCATTTCCGTATTTGAGATATATCTTTGTAAAATACTGTTTCTGACAATCTAAATTCCACAATCTTCATATTTTTATTCCTAGATCTGTATGTAAAGGCAGCGTCGAGACATTTCATTTCCCAGAAACATCGAATTGTTCCAAGTCGCGGGGGATGTCTTTTCTGTGATCACGTTGTACGTTTCCAGGCGTCAAAAGACGAAATACAATTACTCAGCCGTTGAACGGAGATGACTTAATTACGATACGCGAATCCGTCGGCGGCCGGGACTGATTAGGCTTACGAGTGCATTAACGAAGTCAATTTTCGACGTTGATGCAATTGCCTATCCCTTCACTCGTCGTAGAATCAAATTCGTGACATCGTAATGTCAAAGGCCATCACCGCAATTTAATCGGAGCTCACTTGTGCCTCGCGATAATCCAAAGGCTATGCAAACGCTGAATTTTACGGTATGAAGGCATGTGTCGTCTTTAGTAATTTAATCGTGACCTTCAACAGTATTACGCAGAAACGATAGAGACCTGGAAAAAAATTTTCCATATATAGTCATATGTAATTATATGCGATTATTTATAATATTATATATATAAATTATATGTAATTTATATGTAATTATATAAAATTATATATTTTTATATAAGGACATATTCCATATATAATTTTACATATATAAATATATGATTATGTATGGATAACTTTTTCCCAGAGGAAATTATAATGTATTACGTAGATTGTTGACAATTTTTCTATTGATCTAAAATGTTATATATCTAAATGTAAACTTTTGCTTAAATAGATATTAAATGATAGACAGATATACAATATAATGATTTATGCAGTATTATTCAAACATCACAGTTAACAATTCCGAACGCTAATTGCGTGTATATAAACTTGGGCAATTGTATCGTTTCGTAAATACGGGCGAGACGTCGTATTCGTAGTATATATTGTAGAAATGTTAATCAAACATTTTGACACGGTTGCAGTATCACAATGTTATCTATTTCGCGTATTCAAGTTATTTCTTTATTGTATTAAATACTCTATTGCATTAATAACCATGCAAAAGCTCTTTGGTAGAACGTAATGTTTAAAACGCTCTGCGATAAAATGTAAATCAAACGTTCTCCATCTTTCACAGGTACAGCGATGGCTCCGTACGATTACGAAACCCCAACATCGAACTCATGGATCAGGACATATTGTACCATCTCGCACTCGGCAGCGGCTCCCACGATCTGGTTGAGATGTTCGGTGACATCAAGGTAAGTCGGATAAATTTCTATTATATTTGCACAAAGAAATGGAGTTATATTTACGCTAGTACGCAAAGAATCTTGACGGAAATACTTGGACAAACCCTGTTGGCGTATTCTTTAATTAACTTCGCGTCAACTTCTACTGAACTTTTTAATTGGATGCCGTCGCTTTTCGTAATTTTTTTTTAAATTTTCAATGCTTAGTAGTTTTCAATGTGTCTTAGTAGTTAAGTCCGGTATTAAAAATCTATTAAAGTTAAATCTATTAAAAATTTTTGCATGCGCAAGACTTATCTATTTCCGCTAAAGATTAATATACGAAAGACTTTTATTTTCAATCACTTTTATAATTCAATAGCTTAATATATTTTACATTCATATAATTATTTTGATTATTATCTACAAAGTATCTGCAGTTTGCAATAATATATTGTAAAAATATGACAGATATGTAAACATGTATGTTATTATTATTATTAATGTAAATTTTTGATAAATGCATGGCTCTATATTAAATTAAACGTTTATGTATCTTCATATTAGATATTATGAAACTCGATTCAAATGATTATCAGAAGCATATTTCGTTAGCGCGGTTTATCTCTCTATATTTTTTCCCTCGTTAATACGTTGTGTTTTAATCAATGGCGTTACTCCTGTTTTCTCGTTATCTCACATCAATGACATAACACGCACTGATAAATATTAAATGCAGTTTTTTGATCCAACATAAATCATAATAATTACATAAACAGTAATTATCAGCAACGTGAGAGATACTGCGGTAGTTATACAGTATATCGCACATGTTTTTTCTTACTTTTATCTTTTTTAATTATTGGAAAGATATAAACAATATAAAAATTTTAATAGAAATTACTCTCTCTCTCAAATTTTTTAAAGATCAAGTATGACATAAGATGTTACATTACTTATCAATATTGAGCCTCTGACTTCCCGCGATAAGAGACAGTTGATATAACATCTCAGCGAGTATTTATTACGTTTGTCAATAATCGATTAGTCAACGCATCCTTGCTCCCTGCACTTGACGTTCGATCTGGATCAGAAACGGGAATACGCACCACTCGTGACCGCATGAAGCTACCGATACCACGCGATATGCTCGTGATGTCAGCCAACATCAACAAATCACGAAATATGCTTCAATGACGTGCGATTACACCATCAGCCGCCACTCGTTTATTTTTACTATCGTAACCGTTGACCTTTGACATTTAAGATGAATCAGGACGCCTGAAGATTCGGGTCACATCACTTTAACGATGAACTTGCCGTGCTTTCTCTCTTTGTCGACCGCATTGTTTCTGCGTTTCAGCCGCTTATTATTCCAGCTATATATTTTAACGATCGACTTCATGAGTCTTCTCTTCTTTTCTTAATCAAGCCTCTTAATACAAGTGTGCTCTCCTCTCGTTGCAGTTCGTCTGCATGGGCGGAACACCGAAAAGGATGGAGCACTTCGCTAACTACATCATGCAGGAGATAGGTCACAAGCTGCCAGCCGGAACGACTCTTCTCGACATCACCAAAAATTCCTACCGCTATTCGATGTATAAAGTCGGCCCGGTCCTCTCTATCAGTGTAAGTCTATCATACCTCGAACGCGTTTCCTCGACGCGGAACATTCCTTCCCTTCGACAATTTTATCTGTCGATTAATTATCGAGAAAACGGCGAGGTTAAGTAGACGGCCGAGTGATTCGGTTCTTTAAAACACCTCGTACTGCGCTACTACGATTGGAATGTTGAAAGGATAGTTAAGTAGTAGTATAGTGGAAACTCCACGTTAAGTTTGAAGCAAATTTACTTTTGCATAATTGTCGAGTCGTATCTATTTAACGCGGCGTTAATGAAACGAACGCGTTCGCGATACGCTTGAAAGTTGTTATCCTTTCATTCAGGGCATAACTAATTTTACATAGTACGACTGGATTGATGTTTTTACGAATCCACGCTCCGCATAGAAGTCGTAGTATTAAATAATTCTTATAATTGTACAAGCATCGATACTTTTTAAAAAATATTGGATCATTATCAATTTCAAAATTAATATTTTAATAGAAATTTCTTTCAAGAATAATAAAATTACATTAATGCAGTACGTTCAATTTAATTTTTTAATAAAATGTCAAAAGTATATAAATTAATTTTAAATAAGCAATATCTTTAAACAATGTTAATATTATAATTCGAAGAAGAGGATAAATTGCTGTTTCTGCGTATCGCAATAATAGGTGACGCTATCAAGAGGACACAATATATCTTTAAAAAGAAAAATGTCGCAATATTCTTAGTATCTCTACCCAGGTAGCAAGCTGACGTTATTTGTCATCATTTTGACGCCATTTTTCATCAAAGTGACATCTAATATCGTCAAAATGACGATCCATAACGTCAGCTTGAGATCTGGATAGGTGCCACTTCGAGCTGGCGCCGACGTAGCAAAATAGATAATCCATTCCTGAAAGGCAAAAGAATCCGCTAACATTCCACGCTAATCACGCTCGGCACCTGCCTTGCTCCGCCGTTAGAATACTTTATTTATGCGATTTACACGCCTGGACGATCAAACCGTTTTTCATCGTCTCGCTTCGTGTGAATTACGCACACGGTAGATATGCCGAGTTCGGGACGTAATTGCGTTACTTAGTTGCTGGAAGCAATTATTTATGGCAGAAACGGCGTTTTTACGAGTGAATGCATTCAACATCGTAGATTTGTTGTACAAAACGTATGTCGGAATAATAGCGGTTTTTTTCTTTTAATGTATTTATACGGCAAATATTATTAAATTTTATGAAAGAAACGCAATAAAAGAAAACACGACTATTTAAAAAGAAGATGTCACACACACAGAAGATATTTATCTTTTTAGCACGGAATGGGTATACCTTCGGTTAGTATTCTGCTTCACGAAGTTATCAAGCTGATGTACCATGCAAAGGTAAGGGATCCAGTCTTCATCAGGATCGGCACTTGTGGTGGTATCGGCTATGAAGGTGGTACGGTAATCATCTCGGAGGAGGCCGTGGATGAAATGATGAAGCCTTATATGGAATTGGTTAGTGGTTTTATAAAATCTGTATAAAAAAGAAAGTAAAAAACCCGACATAAGTTATTATTAATTGTAAAGCTTATATTATAATATTTCCATTTTTTAACTAATTAATTGAATTTTGTCTGCGCGCAAACTTATAATTATGTTTCGTATATATACGTAATTATAATTTATAATGTAAAAGAATTGGAGGAATTAACGCTAGAATTATTAAAGCAGTCAAAATGACTGACATGTAAACTTTTTTATAAAAATTACTCAATTTTCTAACATAATGCATTTTCTGAGATTTTCCGTGACTTTTGTTGCAATATGTAAGTGATTAAATTAATCAATTTACTTCCCCCTTTATTACTTTTTTAAAATATTAAATTGTTTATTTTTGAAAGTGGTGTAAGTCCAATTTTGAGAAAATCGATGATATGGTATTTTTAAGTACTGAAATGCAAATCCTTTAATATTTCAAAACAAGAAAAAGTGGACTAACACCACTTTCAAAAAATAGACCAACGAACAAATATATATATATATATATATATATAGACAGATAGACAAAGATATATTATACATTATTATTTATAAGTTCTCGGACACTCTTAAAAATAAAATTTCGCAACATAACTACAATAATTTGATTTTTTAATAATTAATAATTTGATCTTTTAATAGTTAAAAAAGATCAAATTATGTTACCAAAATAAAAAAATTATGCAAGAATGTATTTTATTTTTAAGAGTATCCGAGAACTTATGAACGATAGTGTATATGTTTCAACCAGAACCAATGGTCGAAACGTTGTAAATTTTTCAAATAAATTTTGGCCAGTTGTGTCGACTATATCTAATATATTTTCTTGATAGTGTATATACTGGGTGTTTCAGTTTCAACAGAACCAATATACCTACGTAGATGAATTCCTTTCATAATTGTAATAAATGTCACCTAAGACCTTCGCGGTCGCGTAGCACCTAAACGACGCGTCAGAGAACATGGGTTACTTGACAAAAAATGATCCTTTCTGGAAGACCTATCATTCCTCAGAGTTTGATGCAGAGATCCTGAAACAGCCTATATAAAATATACTGAAATAATAGAAATTAATCATCGGTAGTTCAAATGTTAAACAAGAGTGCCACGCGTTGCAGTTGGTGCTCGGAAAACTGGTGCGTCGACCGGCCAAGCTCGATCGGCAGTTGGCCCGCGACCTGAAGGGCCTGGCGCACGGCGACGATCCCTACGACACCGTGATCGGCAAGACCATGTGCTCGAACGACTTCTACGAGGGCCAGGGCCGCCTGGACGGCGCGTTCTGCGAGTTCACAGAGGCCGACAAGATGGACTACCTCACCAAGCTGCAGAAGGCCGGCGTGGTCAACATCGAGATGGAGAGCCTCTGCTTCGCCGCGCTGACACACCACGCCGGCATCCAGTCTGCCGTCGTGTGCGTGACGCTGTTGGACCGGCTCAAAGGCGACCAGGTATATGTAATCCATGTATTTTCGACACCGAGCTCGCGAGGAATCCAATATATGCCGTACACGAGCTTTGCGTCACGTACAACGGGCTCCATCGCCGGTATCATCTGTATTCTCATTTATATGCACTTTGCGAAACTGTGATAATTTCGCGACGAGGCGAATGCCGTGGTATAATATTGCCCGCCGAGCACGAAATGAAATTAAAGAACGAGATCTCGTAACTATTACGTAAAGCTCGTCTGTTTATTCAAACTGATTCCGTTATGTATGTTAATTCAATATACGACTGGAACTCAACGTTATTGGTCGTTAGATTCTTCTGAATCGATCGAGAATCGTTTCTAATTGATCCCCATGATTTGCAAAGGTTCTGGCGCCCAAGGAAGTGTTGGAAGAGTGGCAGATGCGACCGCAGAAGCTGATCGCGCGCTACATCACCACGTACCTTCAGCGCAAGGGCCGTCTCTCCCTGGAGGGACACGGTTCCTTTTACGTGAAGAGTCCGCGTCGATTCAAACTGGTGCAGCAGGAGTCTGAGAATTACGATTAAGCAATTCTCAAACAAACCCGAAGATGCGGCCACGAAGATCTCCCGAGGTGCGATCGGACACGTCGGCTCGACTACGGGATCGGGTTAACTTGCGCCGCACAAGCTGCTGTATTATTTGCTCGCGAAGAGCTGATTTATTCGCGAGGAAAGCCGCGGCGAAATACAGGAGAGAAATTCGAAGGATTTGAACACAGGAATGGATTTGAACAATTTACATATCGTGCACCACAATAGGATATTTTTGAAAAACGCGTCTACTGCACCACAATAGGATATTCTTGAAAAACGCGTCTACTGCAAACGTTTTATTTTCATGCATAATATTCGAATTGTTCAAATCTGCTTCTCTCCGCTAATTAAATCTTCCCTATTAGATAGATTCCCGCTCGAAATATTTAAGAGAATTTTTTTTTCTTTTGGAACACTTCTTTGGGAACACTTCCGAGTATAGACTCGTAATGGTTAAATTGTGCAATCTTGCTTTGCATTTTACTGTGCGCGTGTCGATTTCGTTAAATATTCGATTGGCTCCAAATTAAACTTGTTTTACTGGCGAGCTCCCCGTATCCTGCGTTCCGTAGATTATTGATAATAATCGTAATTAAGAGTTATACAGTTCCTCGCATTGCGAGAAGGCACGCCGCCGTTGCGCACGCCACGAGAACGCGTTGATTCCTGAGACCTCCGTGAAAATTAATCAATACCGAAGCGACCGCCAAAGTTTCACCGCTCGTTTCGCGCGGGGTGACCCAAGTACAAAATGTGCAGAGACTTACAAACTGCGCTCGAAAAAGCAATGCACATTTTTTCACGACCACATATCTTTCAAGGCCAGGTTGCATTATCCTTGATTAGCGTGATCTTTGAACTAAAAAAATATCTTTCGATCCGCAATATTAAATTCTACAATTGAATCGTTAGCTCAACACTTTCGCAGCCGGTGATTCTACCGCGCGACCTAAAGCTGGGAGCGTGCAATTTACAAAAATCAATAGCTGATTGCCGCAAGCATTAAAATGCTTCTGGCATTAAAATAAAAATTTAAAAAGTTGCTTTATAATATCATGCTTGTTTGAAATTGAAAGAAATTTTCACATTACAAATCTAAATAGAAAAAATTTCAAATTTATAAATATATAGGAATATTAAAATTCAAAAAAACTTAGAATTTATTAAATATGTTTTAAAAACTAATGACATACTTTTACATAAAAATAAAATTTAATGTCTCTTTTTTGTATATTTCTTTTTAGAATTTTATCTCTTTTTTTAATTCCATTCAAACGCTCATTTTGAGAAACTTGAAATCAATTTATTGTTAGATAACTGCTGTAATTATAAATACAAATCATAAAGTCATCTGTGTCTTTATAAATATAAAATGACATAAAATTACGTCAGCGGCTGCGAAAGTGTTAGTCTCGTTGTTCAAAAAATCGATAAAAATGCTTGATATATTCAAGATGTATAAAATTATAATTACATATAATTATAATACAGAATAATCGCTTCTACGAGATAAGGAAACTATTTGGAAGACGTTAATCAAAGTTGGTGCAACCGGTCTCGCGTGTAGTTTCGTAGAGATATAATTTTAGAATTCGCTGACAAGAACGTGCAACGGGCACGTTCGTGCATTCGCCGATTAAACGCACGACATTCGGACGATATTCTTTTCTTTTTGTTCTCATTGTACCCTAAACGAGCGAGACGACGATTCTCTCGTAAATCTTCAGGGATTTGTATCGTGAAATTAGACGAAATCCGCTAACGGACCTATTCGCGGTTTATTACGAGGTTTGCGTGTTGCGTCGAGAGCAGTTTCGAGAGAACTTGTAAATTTAGCTAAGCGTGTTCGCCGGCATGTGACGTACACACCCGACGACGCGAAGACTCTATGTATTAGCACTCTTAGCAGTTTGGTAGAAGCACATTCCATATATTAAAAAAAATATATATATAAATATAGTCAAATAACTAGCGCGTTTTCGTTCGATTGTTATCCGTAACGTGGGCGGAGGCTATGCATACATATGTACACATACATGCGACATACAGATGTCGGGAATTCGCGATCATGCTCTATGTTGCATGGAGATTGGATTAGGAACCACAATAAAAATAACGTTTCAACAGATCGTCGTCTAATAAATTATATTCTCCTATACATTCTGAAACTTAAGTGTTTAAGGAAGAAAAAGAGAACAGTTGATATAAATATCTCTCTGCACTCTTAATCCTTTCTCGACTTCCTGCCGTGACCAATATACGAGTTATAATAACGAGTTAAAATGAGGATGACCGATTTATCACGAGCAATGTAATCGTTAACTGCATTAACGTACATATATTGCCACGCCGACACTTCTCTGTAAGTATCGGTCAAAATTGACCAGTAAATGCAACATTCGTAATTTTAAATGTTCAATGTTACATTTTCGCACAAAAATCTAAATTTATAAAAGAGAACATTGAAGGTTTTTAACTTTTCCTATTACATTAAGAAGTAGAGGCTACGAGCTTGACCATTAATTATTAATTTATGGTATTTTCATCAGAATAATAAATAAATTTCTACGACATAAAATTATAATGAACGTATGAATATTTGATATCCGCGTGCAATCATGCATATTTAAAGCATCCCGGGCATAATTAATCGCGAAGCAAATAATTACAAATGCAAGAAGAGGTGATTACTATAAAAAAATTATTAATTATAAATTACAAAATGTATAGAGAGAATTTGCAAAGCAGTACGCGACGATAATTTCAACGACAGCGACGATTTTGTCCACAAGGTTGGGCAAAATGCTATTAAAATGTATTTCAGATACGAGAGTCAAGATACGAATTTTTAACTACTCCGTAACATTTTATATTTTACAACGAAATACGAGACATTATTAAGAATATGAAGATTTCATTCAAAATGCAAAATACAAAGCACAGTTTGCATTTCACTCATAATTACGTAACGTTCGATCATAACGTGAGACTGCGTATTTAACTTGAATTACTGCCCAGTCCTGAGCGCCCACGTTACGTTACCTGTTCGTTATTATTATTAATATCCTATTACTGTAGACAGCAAAGTTGTATAGCAAAGTTGTGCGATACGTCTTCATTAAGATTATTGCTAGCCGGTGCGTACAATTTGCCTTCGTCGTTCACGTTCATTGCGACATGAGGAGTTGCGGATACGTGGTGTCAGTAGCGAATCATTACACGAAAAAGTGACGTTTCCCTATTTTATATTTTTCCAAAATAAATTCCGAGACGGTGCCAAACGAACAAATTCGGCAATTCTTCTCTCATTGTTTCACTTACCGTGTTTTTTCCTTCGCGGACTATTCTGTCAACGAGAATCACTCGTTTTATCTTCAATATGCGCCGAGATGTAAACGGTTATATTTTTGATTACTTTTACGTGCCCGCGTTAAAATATACAAAACAGAAACATATAAAATATACAAATGTTCCAAGAAAGGTAGGCATACAAACGGCAGGATATTCACCTATTATCTTCACGTAGATATTGTTTAAGTTTTTGCTCTACGAATTTTTAGAATTGAGGAATTTAGCAACAATAATCAATTTAAGTTCATTTTTTTGAAAGAATTAATTTTCTAATTAAAAAATTTAATTATATTAAAATAATATTAAATGTTAAATTAATATAAATATATAAATTATATATTAAATGTTTTTTTAAAGACAGATTGATTACTCTTTAATTTTTTATTTTAATTATAAACGGATAATCATGAATTTATAACAAAAAATTACCGAAGCACGTTTCTTTTTAAGGAAGAATCGAATCCTTTAGGAATGAAGTCTTGCTGCTGATGCACATTATTCTCGGGACAATCGGTGTATTCTCGCCGATCCTTGTTGTCGCTATTCGTGTTTCTTTTCGTTCCATGAACAACGACATATCTGTGATGCGTACTTATAACGTGTGTACGAGGAGTATTAACAAAATGTACCTAACGTTGAATACGTAAAATATATATGTATACATTCGCGCGGCGATCTTATCTATTTTCCTCGCGAGTGCGTAATGGCTATTTCTCTACCTACATGATGTTACAAATTATTCTGTAAAACCTTCATTGTTACCCCTCCCTTCCTCGCATATAACTATTGATCTATTATGTCTCGTCGAAATATCGGTCGGACGTTCTTATTGTAAGTTTGTTAATACTACTCAGCTATCTAATTGTATTCTCACTGTAAACCATTATTTATATACTAATCCACGAGACATCTAACGTGTCCTTTTAAGAACAACTAATTCCGCTGGCACATGGGTTACATGAAAAAAGAGAAAAAAAGAAAGAAAAAAATACCGTTGTTGATTGTACGTTATAAAAGGACAATAAAAAAAATATTATGTGACAGCCCCAATTTTTATTTCGAACCTCGCTTGAAAAAGATAATCGAATTTGAGTGAAAAATTGCTTATTATGTAACTGAAAATGCGGTAAGGACATGAATCGAGCTGAGGATGCAAAACGATGTATATTTATTTTTTAAACAATGTACAAATAAATAGATATGAGTTCGGGGATGAACATAACATTATATTTTGTGAATCACCGTAAGAGCTAGGATAGCAGAGATAGTGCATCTATGCAAGGATTTTGCGAGAGATTTTCCACAGTTCTCTGACAGCCTGATCGTTTCCGACAAATTTATGGTAGATGTTCGAATATATCAGCTTTTACCGCAAGCGTCGATCGATGAGCCAATCCGGCTTCTAACTTCATCCCTCGTGGAAAATGCGCATATGAAATCCACAGAAATGAACAGATGTGTCGCGATATATTGCAAGAGAAGTCACACTTCACCTTTTAATATCGTCAAAGAACTGCGAGGACGATTCAGTGAGCAATGATTCAATATATTAGACATTAGCTTTAATTAATTTTATTCTTCGTTAAAAAAAAGATATTTTACTTTTTAGAGAAAGGAAAATGTTCTTTTTACGAGAAAGAAAAATATTCTCAAGAAAAATTAAGTTATTTCTTAAAACCTGCTTCTCTTTTTATTCCTATTCATAAGAAACGAAACGTTGTAATTTTTTTCGAGAGAATGATCAAGAATTAAAATATTTAAATTAGTAATAACATTAAAATTCATTAGAATGCATTCGGTGATCGAAAAATAATGACGTCGACTTTCTTTTTATTCCTAAGACTGTAAAACATTACGGAGATATTACTACTTCTTAATAAAAATATAATTTCTTGAGAAAAGCTTAGTTATCTCTTAAAACCCGCTTCCTTTTTATTCCTATTTATGAGAAATGGAATGTTCTAATTTTTCTCGAGCAAGTGATGAAGAATTAAAACATTTAAATTAGTAGTAATATTAGAATACATTAGAGTGCATGAGGTGCATAAAAAAATAATGACATCGACTTTCTTTTTACTTCTAAAAATATAAAGACGAAGATATATCATTATTCTATGATTCACCTTCGCACGATAATCGGGTGTCGTCGAGTAGAAGGACAAGAATATATGAAGAGCGATTTATTATACTGGAATTTCAACTCCTTACACAGTGATGATTGTTAATATACAGTTAGGTGTAGGTATCGACACAGAATATCGAGTATAGGGCGCACTACATCGTCACCGCGTCGCGGCGATGACGATAATAGTAACGACGGATAGCGTGATGATAATCATATAGCGATAACGATGACATCAATGTTCAGACGTAACAATCTCACTATGCTAATTGGGTCTCGCTTAAAATGTTCTTAAAATGCCTGTGGGGAGATTCATACACTCGCTTCATTCGCGTTCGTCTCGCGAGCGCGACGCCGTCGATCTGTTACTCTTCCAGAGTACTTTCGTTTGCGGTACAGATAATGATAATTCGACCAAATAAGTGCTAATCGAACGCATCGCACCGAAGCGAAGCGCGTTAAGTGACATCGAACCGGTCGACAGTTCGGTATAAAAAAATTTGCTATCCCTACAGAAAGTTGATGCTTTTTTCGAGAGCGGGTCCTCTCGAGTGATGAATAATGTCGCCCGGTCCCACGTCTCATAACGCGCTCTAACGGAAGTTATGTCCGCGCGGGCTCGTGGTATCTCGTGTGCGACGTATACAGTTGGGTGTTATATTCGGTTCCTTATGTCTCTACACGCGCGTATAGGCCATAAATGTTTCCTTTTATTGCCGTCGCCGTTCGCTACGAACGTACAGTATAAAACCGCGCAGCCGTCGCAACGAGCTCCGCAGGCCCGCGTAGGGTTTTGCAAAATTAAGTCCTCGCTGTTATCCAATGACCTAGATATCGATTTATGTAGAGAGTTAAAATTTTCTTTTTGGTTCATCGCTTCTCCGATACTCTCTTGTAACGTCATCTTCCGTTCCATTATTACACAACAAGCGATGGGGATATGGAGTTGATGGTTCTTTTCAATCTGGTAAATACGATGTGACAATGATACCTACATTATACAATTTTAATCATAATAGATAATGAATCGTTTTCTATTCTAAAGATACTCCGTTTATTCTCTATTCATCGTGGCGTCAGCATCGCGTCGAACGCGCCTAAGAAACGGGACAAAATTGTCGGATATTGATCTTAAAGTATAACTATAGTGATAATGATAATAATAACGCGTGTCTACTATACGGATATCTTTAACTGCGTTATATCAAATGTATCGAGTACACTGGAACGATATCTAAACTTAATCAGCCTCTTTATAATCAACAGCTATAAAACTCATCCTGATGTATTGTAAATTTTACCTTGGCTATATGTATAATTATATGTATGTCTGAGATGATGAAGTACTGTGAATGCGGGTCGCTCGAGTCCCGCCGGAAGGACTCGATTCGACATGACGATACGTATCTCTTAATCATATGCTTACATCTATTTCACGTGAAGCCTTTAGGCAAGCAAGAGTCGGAAAAGTGCGGTTCACTTGTTTGCCAAACAAAGTTTTCACGAATTACAAATAAACTAAATTATAACGATTCGTTTTTGTGAATGAAGATCATTTATCTTTCAAGGTAAATAGGACTATTAATAATTGGGACCAATTGCATCGACGTAGATTAACAATTTTATTGTAATTATAAATTTTTGTCTCTTTTTAGGAGGTAAAAGATCATCTTCTTTTAAGAATTAACGAATTTATTCTTTACAAAAATTTTCACATTGTAAACAGATTTTTAAAGCAGATTTCATCCACTTCTGCGTTACAACAACGCAAGCTTTACAAAAGTGAGAGGAAGAATGTCATGTTGAGTTCATCTCTTAGACAGAATTTATCATAGTTCTAGTTACAGCACGGTGAGCTTATCGTAAATCGCTTGCGGCAGACTGCACCCTGCAAACTGCACTCTGCAAACTTGCTCACTTATCGGCTTCGCATAAGTGAGAATTAAAATCGTAATTACGTAATATAGTCACTTGAATCAATCTTATGGCTTACGTGCCTACGCGTTCTATCACAATTTGCCTAAAGAAGAAAAAACATATCACCCTTATCTATGTAACCCGAGGTTCTGCCATCACCGACTGCAGTGTGAGAATGCACTCTCCGCCATCCGGGGAAGGATGTGCCGACGAAGAGCGACGATAGTCGCGTTAATTTCCGACCTTGAGCCTTGCCGACATAGAAGCAATTCGTTCGAATCACATTGCTCGGAAATTAACATCGTCCGCGAGAATAAAACAAGTCGACCGATTGGAGGAGAACAGAGCGAGAATGCGGGATCGAGTCTCGCTATTGAAACTTGAGCATAGCAAACGACTCGACCTGACCTGTATCGCTAAAGTAATCGAAGGCTTCAGCGAAACAATGGCCAACCACATCCTTTTGAGAATCTAAGGAAATTAATCTCTATTCTATCGAATTTAATTCCAAAATTGAAATATCAGTAAGATTAATTTCCTCTGATTCTAAAAAGAATTCGTCCACTGCTGTACTGAATCTTTCAATAGTGAAAGCATCGCTCTCAACAAATTTCTCACGTAAGTGTCTCTCATAAGCCCTTCATGAGCTTAACCCATCTGATCCCACGATTCCATCTTGAAGACATTGGGCTATAGCATTGACGAGATTCTCGGAGAAACGTTCTGGAATCCATCCAATTGCGATTTCATTCTCAGCGATATTGCGTTACATTCCAGATGTCATATCTAGGCTGCCCAAAGTGGAACAGTGGGACGAAATGGAGCAAAACAGAAAAAGATACACGAATATCGCCTCGTCCCGCGTTTGCAGGAGAAATTTGTTCTACTTTTTGGCACACGCTTCCCTTGTCTTTCATATCGTGACTTAGGGCCGCTTATTATGACGGTGGCATAAATCAGGTCCTGGAAATCTTATCGAAGTGATTTAGAGTGAGTACCGTTACATCGGATTAGATTACACCAATAGGGGTGACTCTGCATCTCCAGATGTTCGATCTAAGAATTAGAGATTAAAATGGCCGAATATGGAACATATTATAATTTTTTTAAGAATACAATTTACACCACTCTCAAAATAAGCGACGCCAATCGAAATTGCGAATTCCACTCGTTCTCACTCGTGGATCGAATGATTTGACGAATCGCCTGCGCGATTACCTACCCACGTAACATCCTCTTCACCTCCAATCATTATCCTATGACAGCACGAACAAATGCTATTGAGTGAGCTACATACATGTGTATGCGTACTAGACCGTTACGATTAATGTAAATATATTGTCGAATATATCCAGAAACTCAAGCGTGTCCGCTTTGAGTTCTCGGCGAAACGTTCGCGGCGTTTCGACCGACGGTCACTCAATTCCGCGGGGGTCCTCGATCAAACCCGCGGAATAATTAGCACGTCGTTGACACAGGAGCACGTAAGCGGCACACCGGATTATGCACCGTATACTTTTTTAAAGCCCCGAACAGAATCGAAACCGTGACTGGCGAAGGTTCACAAGTTCATCCGCCGGCGTTTCGATGATCGATATACCGATCGCCCATTAGCTGTATTGTATTAATCTTCGTTATTCGTATAAGGAACAAGGGCGTTTATAGTTAAATCCTGACGGTTGTGTTGGTCCGTATCCGGAGGATCCGGAAGAGCGATATCGATATACCGCCTCGTGCGATTTCGCAATTCACAGCTTCGATTCGTTTAGATGGACAAAAGCGCATACATCCATTTGTTAACTCTTCGAGCATTGATTTTGCATTTACTAAAAAATAAATAACTACGTAGTATATCTAAAATAAAAGGTACAAAAGATCGATTTTTAACATTTCTCTCTCTTAATTAATCCTTTAAAAATAACGATTAAATGGTAAATTCCTGTAAAGGGCTAATATATCCTTTTATGACAAGGTATCCCAAAGAGTTAACAGTATCCATTTTTTCTTGATACAATCATAAGCTTATAAAGCGCGTACATCTGCGATCGTTAATCTCTGCCATATCTTTTCCTCACCGATACAATCACGAGCGTGACACGAGTTCGAAAATCTTTGAACTCATCACACGCTCCTCGCCCGATACCTTCGTCTATCTACGTATTTACAGGACTAGAGTCTTACTTAAAATCTCGGCTGCCTGCTGGAGGAAGGTCTCGAATCCGGGGAACGATCGAGAATCGATCGTGGCGTCGTCGAGCAAGCAGAAAATTATGAGCATAACGCGTGTGTTATCTGAAGGACTACGCTCACCTTAAATATACACGATTAGTACCCACCGATTCTCCTACGACAAGAGTTACTCATCAACGCAAATTCTCCTGGTATTCCAGTTAGCACCATTCTACGGAGGTACCATCGGGACGCCTTTTAACAGTTCGCTCAACTGACAGTTTTATGCCAGTTTAAAATAATTAAACTTTTTGGTATATATAATCGAACATTTACGTCGCAATAATTGTACAATATTTTTTATCTTAATAATCTTTTAATAAAGTTATTGAAAAAGTATTAATATATATATATATATATATATATACACATATTTTTTTTATTATATTCCCTCTATATTATTTCGACTCCTCTATATTTCACAACATAATCCTAATTGTAATCTTTATTTCCTTAGAGTTGCCAGGTTTAGGATTAACGATAAGAATGCATGAATCGCGCTATTCACTGCAGGATGGTTTTCGTATAATAAAGCTCATATTTCCAGTTGTCGCGCATCTGCCTGTTTATATTTTCCGCGAATGTTCAGAGCGATACGTGTTAATTAGCGTCACAAAAACTCCGTATCCAGTTACGGTCAATTCCATCAAAAGCACTTAATCCGATTGCCGTGGGCCAGCGTCGTGGTAAGGATCGTGTTACTCGTTAAAACCTGCTCTCGTCTTGTTTCTCATCGCGAAACACCAACAGCGCGGGAAGAATTTCGCTTTTCGCCTTGTTACCGAGATAATGGAGCGTCTCCTTGACATCGACGATCATTTACGAAGCGTAACGCACGTCTTACGTGCTCGATCCAATCGCGAGTTTCGGGAGAAAAGTCGACAATTGAGAATGAGAGGATCGGTGGTGAATTTGCCAACGTGCCAAATTCAAAACTTCGACGACCTTAACGAGCTCGCAATCTTATGTTGAAATAGGAATCTTTTGATAGGATGATGTTACGCGATTCATTGATTGTCGTATTCGAATTCATGATGTGGAACAGCGAAGCCTGTACATATTGTAGCGAACAGTAATGGAAGTAGAATTTAACAAGCTTGTTAAAAGCAGATCATTATACATTATTATCTGTGTAAATTATTATCTGTGTTTGAATAAAACGTACTGGCTTTGATACCTCAGCTGGAAACAACCTCAATTTCAGATCTATTTGACATACGTATTTATATAACAAGCTAAAAGTACAATATTTATTAATCTCCAATATTTATTAATATTCCAAATCTCCAATTTTTAAACATTACGAATCCAACTGGTATGTTGTACAAATTGTGAATAGGTATTTTATGCTTGCGTGAGTCAAAAAAATAAAATAAAAATAAACTAGTTTAATTATTTCCTCACGAAATTAATTTATCACTTGAGGAGCTTAGCGTTTGCTTCAATGCGTACAAGGATTACTGCTATGGAATGTTAGATGTTCGAGACTTCCGCTCTCTTGGACCTCCATCACTTCAATTCTTTCAGTCGAATTGAATCCCGATCCCTCGCCATTCTTTCTGTTAAACTTTAATCTCGTAATTTACTCAAGTATATCCGAAATCTTTCTCTCGCTGCCTCTTCCCACGATTTAGCAACACGAATATCTTCTACGGTAGATTGTCAATGAATACAGTCATTCTGCTAGTCGTTTCGTCCTGACTCTCAACCTACCAGTCGATATCTCGAGTAGTCTTTCCCGAAGATGCCGATACTTATGAAGAATTATTAATTTTTCAGTCTCCAGGCATGCGCTTTTCTTTTCAGAAATTACGTAAGTTACTTTACGATCGCGCAGAAGCCAATGTAAATTCGTCAGTGACATTTCAAACGTGATAAATGATCCTATATAAATTCAATGGTGACATTCAACCATGACAAATAATTCACGTCGTTTTTTCCAAACCATTAGTATGAAATATGACACAATTTCTCTAAATTATAATCCCTGTCATATTTTATAAAACTAAATAAATTTTTTAAAATATCAGTTTTAAAAAATTGACAAATTCTTGCGAAAGCCAATTTATTTAAAGCCAACGCCGAGGAAAAAAAAGGCTGAATTATCGCGCCGGGAAATCTGTCGTACTACCTAGCGCAAGTACCGGTTAAGTGTTTTTCGTTGAATCAGATGAACCGGGCCGGAGATAATCCGCCCGGATTGAAAATAAGAGCGTCACCTCGATTCTGCACGAATTGGACCGAACATCCCATCGGCCTGTCTAGGCGAGCTTTGAACATCTGCCAACGTCATCCGTATGATCCGCACCGGTTTATCTATTTAATTAACGTATTTACCTACCTGGATCAAAACGGGAATTTTCACTCTCTCTCTCGCGATATCGATTTCCGTGACCAATATCGGAGATTCGGCCGAGAGAGAGAGAGAGGGTTGTCCTCTCAGCCTCCCTCCAAATACCAAAGACCTATTCTTGGAAGCTGAGTCAGCAAAAAGTTTAAGATGCCGTGAATACATGCCGTGCCTACCCTGATAAATGCGGTTTAGGATACTTGCCCTAGTCAATAACGCTATTTGTCAGAGTTCTGCTTTACATTGCTAATAAGAAACTTTGATAAATTGAACTTCCAGATTGCGGAATAAAGTAACGTGATAAGAAACAATGTGCAAACGTATTTGTTCACTGACCCTAAACTGCTGCTATGACAAATCTAATAATCCGCGAGACCGTGTCAGCGCTGGAGGGCTAAAGAGGAGTGAAATCGCAAGAGCAAGAGGGAGGAGGGGACTCGGATTGATCTCGACCTCTCTCACTTCGTTGGATCGTGTTTGACGTTTCGAGGGGACGTGCTAAATCGCGCGCGAGGATACCTTAAGGACTACTTTTGGCCAGAAACGCGCCCCGTTGCGACGAATATTTATCGGGGTGTAAATGTTCGAGACGGTAGTGATAGATAGGAAGGCGTGTCGCTCGATGCGAGTCGAGAATAACTGAGACTTAATTAACGCGCTCATAGTGCGAAACCGTGCTAGGTGTCTCCCTCCCAGACGTCAAGCCTTTTCGATGCGCGAGAAAGGGACGCCGCGCCAATTTTAGCGCACCGCTGGGAACAGTCCTTAATGCGCAAAGAGGCAAATGATGTTCACACGTGGTATTAATTCTCAAACATTCACGCAAAATTAGGATCCCGCGCTAAAAATTAATAATTTAATAATTCCATATTTACATATATCAGATAATTTTTCTAACACAAATAAATTATTGTTTATTTTATTTTATTGGTTATTTTTAAAAAACTATCCAATATCTAAAAAAAATAGTTCAGGTATTTATTTCTTTTTCCTTTCATGGCATCGAAAGAGATGACGATGTTTAAAAAAATACGATATGCGCAAATACTTGCACATTTTTATTATAACCGCTAAAAAGGAAAGGGAGAACGTATCGATAATAATTGAAGCTTGTAAATGTTACCAAAATTATATTCGGTCGACGTGCTGCAAAAGCACGTGATTCAAGTTTAATTTGCGAAATAGTTTTTTTCTGTTTCAAAACATGCAAGCTTCATTATATATAAAATAAAAACAAATACGTTTTTAATTAAAGAGCGAACGACGTGCTACGAACGTATCAATTTTATACGTTTTCTCATGCGAACTCATTTATTTCGCTTTTCAAGCAAAACATGAATTCTTAAACCATAGTTCTACATATTTTTATCTACCTGGTAGATTTCCATACACACAATGCATAACTGTGTTTGCTAACGTATAGTTGTCGAAGGTTAAGACATGCGTGTCAAATAGCACCTCTGATCAGTAGCGCGCGCTGTGTATCTCTCTAGATTATTAATAATGCAGAATAGCGCTCTAATAATGCAGCAGGTATGAATCGAAGCGCGATCGATCCACAGCTTGGGAACGCAAAATTTTTCCAGCGCCGTTTTTATTTCTCGAATCCTATTATACAGCACTGGAAAACTTCCAGCGATCGTAATTTTTTCAATTACGTTTTCATAGTAAACCTATGCGCCCTGGCAATGTAATTTGCCGCCGAGCATTAGACTATATGGAGACACTGAGCACGGTTTCGTAGTCGAGATATCGTTGGGCAATGTCTCCGTATAAGCAACGATGGCTCATGATAGTTAAACTATCGATTCGCGTATCAAGTATCGTTAATCAAGCGATAAAAATTGATGGGATCCATCACGAGGTCCCTCATCTCCTAATGTATCGATGATAGTTCAACCCTCTCGGGGCTTGCGTAGATTGCGATCTAAAACGGTCCGGTTTAAAACGGAGAATACGATCGGCCGAAGCGCGGTTGACATTAACCGACGTTAACCGGCCATCAATCACTCGCCTCCGTCGTTCGTCAGACAGTTTTGCCCGCATATCGTGTATGCGGAGACCATGCCCGATTGGGACACGAGAAGCGCGACGGGATCAATTAACTCTCAGTTACCCGGATCGGATCGTGGCGCGTAACGCGAGACGCGTCGTCTTCATCGTCGTAGCCGCGTCCTCTCGCAGAGGACGAGCGAGACGCTCCTAGATCGAGAGCGGCTGCTCGTCGCAACGGTGCACGAAGCCGTGCTGCTGTTGCTGTTGCTGATGATGCTGCTGCTGCTGCTGCTGATGCTGCAGCTGCTGCTGTCGCTGTTGCTGCTGTCATCCACTGCTCTGATCAGGTAGTAGTATGCTGACGGATTTGCGATTCGCCGTGGAGACGGCGTGGTGGCCGTTGTTCATCGCGGCCAGGGCGGACGTCGGTAGTGGCCGATGGGACGGCGCGACCACGCGCACCTCCGGCCTGGGCGAGGCCTCCCTCAGAGGGCTACCGACGCCCACTAGGTCCTCGGGGTTCGTCGCCAGCACTGCCGACGGTCTGCAACGACCGCGAAAAGGCCGTTCGCCTCGTGAGTGCGCGTACGTCAGCCTCGGCCGCGATAACCCGTCAGTCCGTAAGACGAATGTACTTCATGCATTTTAAGATAAGCTGGGTGACTTGAGCTTTCCATTTGCATTTATTCACTTTTAAGGTTTTTTTACTTCGTTATATGATACATATTTATTGATTATTACTTATTCTTTTTACAATTGCAAATTCAGTCTTTTTAATAGATGAAATAGACAATAGACGCCAATTTTCTTTAAAACGATCTTATGGACTGGACGGTAAAGGTCAACGGCAGAAAATGCATGCATTTTATTGACTAAATTGCTATCTTTAGCATTAACGAACGAATAAATGAAACTGTTAGAATCTCGTCGGAATTTGTCAGCTCCGGATATTTATTTATCGGACTGTTATGTAACTCGAATAAACAATTTTCATTTCACCAATTTCAATTTACGCTAAAATTAGAGATGGCTCCGTTTTTTGCGGAGGTGCTCAATTCATTTCGCAAAGTGTGCCGCTCGCTATCGGTATTTGACGCATCGGAATCAGGTAAAATAAACGGAATTCACCTACCTGTGCTGCGGAGGAGGCGTGGGCGTTCGCGACAGGGGGAAGCTGGCGACTTCCCTCGTCACCGAAAGCGACCGGATCGATCCGAACGTCTGGTCCGGCGATAAATTGGCCCCGACGCTTTGCACCATGCCGCTACTGGAACATGGACATCGGTTAATTGCCAATTAGGCTGTTCGCAGGGCATGCAACGCGGCGGCGCTCCTCTGTCTTAACCCTCAAGTTTCTCTCCGAGCGAGTGTCTCCAAGTGTGACTCAACGTCGACTTTGTTCTTGCGTTTCGCGGAATACAGGCGAATCACTTATCCGAGGGATTCGGACCAACCGGTAGACTAACAAGGAAAGTTCGGCGACCCGTGAACTCAAACAGATTTTGAAACTTCGCGCGGATATAGATTTTAGGAGATGAAGCGATCCTCAGGGCTGCGTTCCAAAACTCTACTCTGTTAACTAAAACTCTATATAGCGTACGTAACGTAAACTATAGATTTTTAGTTACTGTAGTTAGAGCACTAGATATGTAGGTATTCTCATCCGCCATTTTGTTGCTTGGTCGGTTGGAAGATAGTATGTAAACGACGTATGTAAACACGCGTGCATTGCTCGGGAATAATGAAAAAATATCCACAATATCCACAATCATTAAAATACGAATATATATCTACGAATTAATACCATAAAATGCGTGTTTATACAAAAAACACGTTGACAAACAAATTTTTCAAAATTCTCTTTAAATTTCTTTCTTATATTATTTTATTTATTGTTTTCAGCCGCGAACCGTGGAGTTTACATGGCAAAGCCATTCGAATAAAGCACGAAAATGGCGGATAGGAATACTCATATCTATAGTGCCTTACTGTAGTACGTTTTGGAACGCACCCCAGAGAGATAAACCATCCAAATTATCGCGGGAAAGTTAAATAAGAGATATCACGGCTTCTTTGAGAGATATAAAACCGTGTAACAGTCTTTGAAAAAAAAATCAATTGAGATTTCAGTCTTGTTCCAAGGGTCTGACTTGAGAAAGAACACTCGTGTATGGAAATGAATTTTGAGAAACCTCGGAAAAACTGACGTTATCAAATATACCGTAAAGGTATAAGTGGAGCGAGTAAGAAAGTCTCGATACTCGGTTTCAGTACGCTGTAGTTTGTCCGAGTACGTCAGTCCTCGATTAAATATGCCTAATGATCGCGAGATGACGCATCGAATCTATTCTTTTTCTAACAGTTCTTAAGAATTTTACACTCCGCTGCCCCGAGCAAGGTTCTACCGGATCGTTACGAAGACCGGGTGATTAATGCTGCACGCAAGACGTTAATCATCCTTGCATTCGTACACGCCGAAACGCGTTATTAAGTTCAACTTCGATCACGCCTCTAATGGTGGAAAAAAAAACATTATAAACCGACTTATTAGGATAACTGACTAACTCTTCTTTATATCGAAACACGATTAGCTTCCTCTCTTTATCATCGATATAAAAAGATACTTTTTATCTACCAGAGATATTTTTTATCTCTATATAAAGAAATGTGGAATGCACGGATTCTGCGCTTTTCGTATAGACGAGAGATTTCAAAGAGAAAGAGAGAGAGAGAGAGAGAGAGAGAGAGAGAGAGAGAGAGAGAGAGAGAGAGAGAGAGAGAGAAAGAGAGAGAGAGAGAGAGCGGAAAATCTGCAGGCTGACAGCTAAAAACTCGCGCGCGTATTACAGCTTATAATAGATATATGGCTTTCACACACGAGTCATCCCCTGTCCTCCTTCTGCCTCACCCTCGTCGCGCCGTTAACATTTGTCAAGTGACGAAAAGCCTCCTGAATTTGAGAGCGGAGCAAAGAGCTAATCGATAACTTCGATGGGCACGAGCTATAGACACACCTACGCATTGAATTTGCCTCTACACGCGAGGCATCTGTGCCCTTCGCTGGCACGAAAAGAACGTCTCGTTCTTGTCCCACGTTCTACTAAGAGCCGCGACTATTTTAAGGAATAAATGCGACCACGAGCGAAAGGGCATAAGCGGTTTCTTCATAGAATTTCTCTAAACGCGATTAAAACGCAAGATATGCGGAACGGTAGATTATCCGCAGGAAATATCGCGATAGAAATAAGCGGATATCATGAAAAAGTGTCCCGTTCTTTCAGGATGAAATATGTGTCACATTGCTGACTAAATCGCATTAACTTCGACTAATCTGTTCTTTGCAGTTTTCGCTTTGCAAAAATGTTCGCATTTTTTTCATCTCTAACATTGAATTAGATAATTAAATTCCCAAATTATAATTTTACGAAATTAAAATCTATTTATAGAACAAATATAGAATATTACTTTTTGTCGTATGTATAATTTAAAAATCGTGAAAAGCGTATTGTATCCCATTATTTATAGCATAAAAATTACTGATACGTTTGAATATTTTAATTAACAAAACATTTTTTAATCAATTAAAATTTTCAAATCGGTTTTAAATCAATGTAGGAATTTTTTATGTAAATGCGCAAAGATAAAGTACCTATAAATGTATAAAGTACATAAAAACATTTTTATCAGTGTATAGTGCTGATTGACGAAACAAGCTTGCTTATCCGTGATAAGTTCCAACATGTCTTGCTTTCATGCAGCGAGAATTCGCGAAACGATTACCGGGCGACAGGACGGGAAATGGTTGATCAAAGTGGATGGTTATCGATATTGCAGCAGGGGCCCTGGGTGCTTTGAGAGATGGCATGAATTATTCATTCAGACCCGACCGGGCATGTCAGGATGTCGAAGTTATATCCGACAAACTCGCTATTCCGCTCACATCCGCTGAATTCGCGAACTTTTCGGAAAGGTCGGTTCTCTCGCGAAGAAGGATCCGTATAGATGAGGATCTCTTGGAAAAACCTCCGTCGATAATGAAAAAGGAAGTTTCGTAAATGAAAAAAAGCATAGCTTCTACAAAAGCAGCAATTCACATTTTTGCGAAAATTATCGGTTTGTTTATCTATACATATATCCAAAACGTTTACGAGATCGAAGGCGCAAAATTTGGACGCTGTTTTGTGTAAGCTAACTCCGAGCAAAACAGCTTCGTCCCTTTAATCTATGGTTAATGATGTCTCATATATCGCAGAAAGGAAGGACTCTCTCTCTCTCTCTCTCTCTCATTCTTGCGGGCTCTCTTGTTCATATTCCACTTATCTACAGTAATATGTTCGTTCTAATTTATGAGCATCGTACAAAAAATTATAGCCCATTTATCTCACTGCTTTGCATTACTTTTATGGCTTAACCTTGAGCAGCGTAGAATATTTTATTCGCATAAAAAAAGATGAGAGAGGAATGAGAAGCTTTGTATATATTACTATGATAATTTAATACTTTCTATATAACAATAGAATACTTGAAAGTTGCTGTTTTAAAGTTTATCTTTGTGCATTTGTATAAAAAATTTGCAAGTATAAAAACATAATATTAATTTTACAAAGTTTTCACAACAGGGTAATATTAAAAAATTTCTGCTGAATTGAATTCACAATGTAATTAATAAGAATCGTTGTAGTCGGAAATGACTGTAGTCGTTATAGCGCGAGCACAGAAGATCGCAATTAAAAGTTAACAACTCGTTAATGCCTGAGAGCAAAGTTAGTGAAAACAAGTGAAAAGACTTTTAATGAACCAATAAGTGTTTCTAGTAATTTACTGGAAAAGGTAGCACAGTTTGTTGGCTAAAATAAATACGGTATTACATATGTATATTACATATAAAATAATATGCGCAAACGCATCTCCAGCTCTTTCCAATTTTCACAATACTAATGGTTATCACATCGTGACACGCGATAAAAAATGGTTGCATAAATAAAAGAAGAAGCCGTAGTCATCGTACATTCATTGATTATCGTGCGACATTACTCTAATATCAAATGCAGCAATATTCCTATCGTTACTTCCTTGATTCCAGAAAAAAGATGGTTGAATTAATAAATACAATATCGCAGAAAAGCATTTCTTCATAAAATTAATTGTTTAAGAACAAAAATAAATATACCTACAAACTTTTTAAATGCTTTAATATAATCGTGGATTTTATTGATAGATTGATTATCAAGTGTGATAAACGATAAGCAAAAAATGTTTCGTCAAAATAATTTTTGGAATCGTAATTATCATGGAAAAGTCATTTGTCTCATCAGTCACGAACTTTTAACGATAAAAATCAAGGAATCAATATGACGATTGACGTACGCGGCAGGAAATTACAATAGGCGAATTAAAACGTACATTGACTATCGCCGGCTATGAACTTTATGCGGCTTACACTACCGAGCTATGTTTGTCTCACGGCTGGATATAATGCCCGATAAAATATGTATAAAACCTATTTTAAGTGGACGTGGCCTTTACGCGAACGACAACCGATGTCGCTGTTAAGTCGAAAACGGAACTTTGCAATGTTCCGCGAATTTACATAATTATAGAGGACCTTCAGCATCGCTAATTGCTTCTCACAATGTGTATCTTCGATATGAAACTTGAGTCAAATTTAGCTTCATCCGAGGCAACCACGCAGAAAATAACTAGCTCCGAGTTCGAAAATAAATTTAAAAGAAAGGAAATAAACTTAAAATTGCTTTACAAAGAAAAACATGGAGGAAATACTACGACGGAATCGGCAAGTACTAACGGTATTTATAAAACCTATTATCAAATTTCAGGAACGTGTTCTATTTTTACACTCAGGATAGTGACGTTTACAGTGATTTATATTTTTCATTATAGCAGTTTGAAATCCCTCGCCAAGCTTAGCGTTAATAAACCGAATCTCGGTGTTAGGTACGTCACCGAGGGTAACATACACGACGTATATTAGAGGATGAGCTGTACTTACCTGACGGAGCCCGAAGTCACCAGGAAGGGCATGGGCGTCGGGCACGGGCTCAAAGGTGAACTGCTTACGGAGCTGCGGGTGCTGCTCAAAACGGAGTGCGGACACTGCGGCGGGCCTACATGCGGTCCTCCCGCACCGCTTCCGCCTTTGCTAGACGTACGGCCTTTCAGACACGGGATCTTCGGCCATCCGCTTACGTCTTTGCCAGATACCCCTGAAACAACACACACCTCACTGATTATTTTAGGAACAAGCCCCGAAAACCGATGCACTGACGAAACGCGTAAGTACTAGGTATATCAGCAGCAAATCGTTTAATTAATTAGTCCCAAGAATTGACATATTTCAGATTTTTGGAAAAATTTTAAGTAAACGTTTTGTTAACAAGAGTATAGTTATCGAGCTCTTAATAATCCGAGAATTTCTGACGTATTAAGTTTCAGATATATTAAAAAAGTAAAATTATATAATACAGAATTTTTCATTTAGTTAGTCTGAAAAAAAATTACTTCAACAAAGATTTTATTTAAGGTTTTACTTAGAAAGATATTTAAACCTCAATGTTAGAGCTACAAAAACGTAATAGTTAATTAAATTGACACTATAAAATGTTGATTGCACAGAATCAACTAACTCTAGAGTCTCATTCAGTGCCTTGTATGTATAAATATAATAAACAGATTATTATAGATTATGCGTCGCAACAAAATATAATCCGAGTTTAAAAGTGTACGGTGGTAAAAAAGTTGTTGGTATTTTTAACTACCTCAATGTCATTATAAACAGAAACTTATACTTCTTTTTTAACAGTTTTATTTAGCGAGTTTAAAAATGTAAACTTTTCCTTAACTTCAAGTGGTATGTGCATAAGAGCTTTGAGAATAAAATGATAAACGCATACGGATATATACCACGTTAATGGTAAAAACTTATATTAAATTATTCATCAAAAATTTTCCAGAGTTCAAAAGCAAATTAAATATAGAAAATAAAATGCTTCATTATTTTTTATATTTAACCAACTTTTATTTACGAAAGAATATCGCCAAACTTTAGTTTTAATATACGAGTTTTCTTGCACGTAATAATAGGAAAAAAATTCAATCGAGAAATCTAGGAAAATCCTGTTGCTAAAGTTTTAGACGGTTTAAACGGAAGTTTTAGGGAAAAAACAATCTCTAAAAAAGGCTTTTGCCCTTTGACTTTTCTTTGGTATTCATCTGGGAAACCATTATGAGATAATCATTCTGGTATGCGTGCTACACGCCTATCATGCGTACTATGGAGTGTCGTTGCGGTCCTCCCGTATTGGCAGCGTTATTGCAGCGTCAGAATAATGCGGTGTTTAGTATGCAAAGGGGAGCTTTCGCGACCTCTTTCGAATCCACCGCGATTTGAATATACACGGCACTGTTGGTGATTTGACGAGGCGATATGCGTAGAACGTCTCTCTCGGTCGTTTAGATTTCCGTTAAGAGATAGGAACCGAACGCGCATTAGCAGACGAAACGATCGCGTCTTTGCTATAGAGGGTAACCAGATCCGTTCCTCGTTTGACACTAGTTGCTATAGCGTGACTCTAAATAACGCGTGTCATCGTTCGATAAGCAAGATAAAAATTGCGATCACGTTGCGTACTGTTGGAGCACAATTATTTAAAATACCAACAACGAACAAAACATCCGATGCTTTATTTCCGTAACTGTTTGAAAGATTGAAAGATCTTTAAACATCGATTAAACGTCACGTATAAAAAAAACTACATGTTAACCCTTGTGTGCGCACCCAACTTCCTCTGCGCGATTGAAATCGTTCCCTTGATATTTTTTTCAATAAATAAACATAAAAAGTGAGTGCCAGATGTGTTTTCAAATCAACGACGATCCGGAGGTTCCGAGCGAAATTTCAATTTTTACTCCAGTTACATGCAACAATGTATCGTGGTGGGCACCCGGGTGCGCACACAAGGGTTAAAAAGACCTGAAAAATTCTAGAACGCATCTCTGAAATATAAATTTGATTGACATCTCGACGTTCGTTAAAGGAAAATCGACTCGGTGCCGATGAAGAAGAAAAAGAAATGAACGTGAAATTTAGAACGTGAAGAACGCGAATACATTCTTGAAATTTTGAACCCTTTGTTTTAACGTCGTGTAATTTTGCCAAATTTATTATATACGTCCAAAATTCAGGAATGCTCGTTGAGCATTCCCAGGATCACGGCCGCGCTCGCCAATTAAATTCTAGCTGCCTCCCAACGTCAACGTTGGATAATTCAGATAGGAAGGAAGCCGCTCAAGCCTGGTGCAATGCGGTGGACAAGTACAAGCATGAAATTTGTAACGCGGTCGGACTCTCGACTCGAGAGGGTCTCCACAGAGTGCGGAATACTCGGTTCTGCAATTCGGTCTCCCAACAATGGAGATCAGCGCGGGGCCGACAAAGCCCGTGGCCCACGTTTTCGTTCCCAGCTATGTACGCTTCACGCTCGTACACGTACGAGCGCGAAAAAAAATTATGGCTGTTGCCAAATGCATGACTGCACGGTGATGTCGTAACATCCCCCACGAGGCGAGAAAAAGTCGATGAATAGATGTGCACGATGCTGTGTAACGGTTGCACTCTTCGTCGATAATGTAAGGTGCGAAGTCATTTTATTGCGATCAAAAGAATTTATATAGCAAATATCGGTAATAACCACACTGAGAAAAAAAAGCTATTGCTTCAATTAAAGTGGTATCACGGGGTGCCAAAAACATAAGTAGTTCATTCAATTGTATTATTATTAGACCCAATGTCTGCATTTTTAAACCAATAATTCAATCATTGTTTTAATAATCCAAATATTGGGTCTATTAATAATACACGGAAAAAACAATAAGGTTGCCACAACCACAATAATAGTAACATTTGGTACAGCCACGTCCTGTGGTTGTCACATTCACATTGTTTTGTGTAATGCATCTATATATGTTTGTCTCAACATTCACTATGTTTGCTGTACCAAATGCATATAGTTGCCTTCACATCAATGTGAATGTGATAATCACAGGACGTGGCTGTACCAAATGTTACTATTATTGTGGTTGTGGCAACCTTATCGTTTTTTCCGTGTACAATTGAATGAACTACTTATGTTTTTGGCACCCCGTGATACCACTTTAATTGAAGCAACAGCTTTTTTTTCTCAATGCATGATATCTATGTAAATATATTTTCGAATGATAAACTTATTGTACTGATAAAATAATTTATAAACCATTTTTCAATAAATGTTATTTTAGATATCCGAAGAAACTTTCTTTTTTCCCTTGCACGTACATTTTTATATTAGCAGAAAATACTGTTTATGGAAGCTTTTCTTCTCATAATGTTAACAAACTATTTCATAACAAAACTTCACAAATTACTGTGAAGTAAACGAAATTCTAGCTTCCTGGAACTCCCCAAACGCAAATATTCAATATTGTAAGGTAAAAGGTTACGGAGAGAGAGATTAGAGAGTTCCGGATAAATTAATTTTTCCTGAGAGAGGAAATTAAATATAAAATCTTTTAGGTAACATGAAGACTGCGTTGACGTAGGATTAAAAAGGTTTAAAGAGAATTTTGAACACACGAAGCAGTAGCACGAGTTTCAGTAACAAAATTAGTAATCAGTCTTTAGTACAGTCAAAATTAGTAGTCAATCTTTCATGATAATTGTAAAATAAACATATAACATTTAACGCTTCGATTATAATTGTTAAATCTAGTATTACCAAGTTATTATCCAAGCCCACGCACTTAACGATTTCAATTATCCTCCTTCGGTCATTCATTACTTTTAATCTGGACAAAAGCTCTCGAGCTAAATTCGATTCATCGGCGTGAGGGTGTGCGAGCATGAATCCATGAATGTTTATGTCGTGCCTAGCCGTCGTGTACTCGTCGCGCAAGAATCGCTTAATCTCGAAGTCAATAGCCGTCACTCCACTTCCGTCAGAATTTCCCGAGCTGCGTAAAGCCGGACAATAGCAGAAAAGAATGACGCGACGGCGGAATACTGGATATTGCGCCATCGTGTCGTCGGTACAAATCGCACGGACAATAAGAGGAGAAGAAGAAGTCACAATCCGGAGGCCGAAAGTATCGGAAAACCGTTCGATATTCGTCTCGGGATGAGGTCTTCGTAGAGAGTTTCGAAGAGTGACGAGGAGGAGAACGAAATGGCGAGGCCTGGAAGCGACAACCGCTGGGATTTGTTCCTGACCAACGTCCAGAATCTCAATAAACTCGCGGCGAACCGCCAATCGATTACCAGCATCCACGTATCTGTGGATATGTCTCAGATTCATTCGTCTGTCCTTTTAATTGAAAGCGACCGAAGTAAAAGAAACGACGGTTGTTTCAATTTCGGAACATTATTACATAGAAGCGATTTAGAAATTAAAAAGTTGAAACGAATGAAGTGTCAAACCATCACTCTACTTATAATATCTATTTTATAAATTATCGGAAAGAATAAAGAAGAAATAGAGAAAGAATCTCTATGCATGTGGTGCTTTATCTACTATGCGTTATAGATTTTTCATACATTTTTCATACAGTTTTTATATAGGGCAACTAATTTTTTTGTTAATAAATTTAGAGCTGACCTTTCTTTTCTAACGAGAATTTGATTAAGTATCTATCTTCTTGGCAATTTTTGAATTGTTAATGCTAATATGCATATATTTAACATTTATCAGAAATCGTTGAAG
Source organism: Aphaenogaster ashmeadi (assembly GCA_003063805.1). Classification (NCBI taxonomy): domain Eukaryota; kingdom Metazoa; phylum Arthropoda; class Insecta; order Hymenoptera; family Formicidae; genus Aphaenogaster; species Aphaenogaster ashmeadi. The sequence continues at coordinate 94,732 of NJRQ01000214.1, read as the reverse complement.
ACAAATTGTAACGTATATGTCTGTAGATACCTGTAGTACTGAAATAACACCATTTTAACTCTGCTTAACCGACTGACATGGTTGATTGGAATAGGTGGAAAGAAGCCGAAGGTGGTGTTCCACGATTCGGCCGACGGCGGTCAGCGTTTTAATTGGCTGGCCGGGCATCGCCGAAAAGTGAAGGCGACCCACTTTTGGCAAAGGCCAAGACTAAATCTGCCGACTAGCCCGACGCTGCGCTATGGCATATTAATCACCCCTCCGGTTATCTCTAACCGCGCCAGGGTTGGCGTGCCCCTGCAGTGCACGATAAACCTGACCTTTTAGCGGAATAAAATATCCCATCAGATCCGACGATTGCACGGTTGAGCGATGCGGCGAAACGCGTCCTCGTAAAGGATCAATCGGCGTTTAAACGATGATCTGATAAATGGCAAACTATTTGCGAAATATGCTTGATCGCCGCTGGCGGAATTAATGCAGCCCCTCCAAGGAGAAAGATGTGCGGGACCGCCAATTCTATCCCCTATGGAAGTAGTTACTGTAGCTATGCTAACGCATTTGCGGGAAATGGAGTCGAAACTTCGGGATCCTGATGGAATAATTGAGAACCTAGCATAGAGAAAGTTGAAAGTGGTAATTTCGAAAAGGCTATTCGCATATAGATGCAATTTATGAAGATATTTACGAGATGTCAAATATCACAGAGAGTGTTTTTTCAATTTTTATTTTCAACGGGCAAACAAAATATTATTCTCATAAAAGTTTACTCAAAATTTTACTATTGTGGAACTTGGAAACGGTTATTTTATTATCATCGTAGTATTAAAAGAGCCAGTAAGCTTCTTTTAAGCTTTCCCATGCGCGGATTATGCGACCTTCATTTACGGATAAAATTCACTGATGCATTATGGCTTATCATCTAGTACAATAGCCTTATCATGCAGGTAGCATCGTATAATCTGGCACAGGTATTACCTTGCTAAAGTAATATAATAACACGGGATATGTGTGTATTGTTTGCAGCAATTTAATTACAACGCTACAATTAATATTCTAATTAACAGAATGTCAGAGTGGCTTAATTAATGAAATATGATTATGCAAAAGACGTTTTAAAATATAAAATAAAATTGTGATGAATAATGAATGTAAAGTTACGTTTTCACGTGTCTAATTAGCCTCGTTTATTCAATTTAACGTAATCTCGTTATAAAGTTCTGTAAAATTTTTGAAGTCAGTCCATTATATCGAATAGCTCCATCATATTTAATCTCTGCAAATCGAAAAAATCTATCAAATAAAAATCTACTAAGCCCTAACTAAAGAAGAAGTTTCTCCTTCTAGTATTATCCTTATAGCTTCTAAAGCTCGGCTCTTCCGGGAAGGGATTTTCAATTCTTTATAATCCAGACGCGACCGAATCCTCCATCTACTTTTGCAGAGGAAATATCGTCTCCGCATTTCCCAAAAAATTCGCAAGTGAAAAGAGTGACGTCCAACGCAAATTATATAACTGACCAGGAAACCTACGTCGATGAAACGTCCGACCGCTATATTCATCCGAGACAATTTGCCTCGCACTCCAGCACTTTGTCGTTCATACCGCCGTTCTCTTTCTCGCGTCGTCTATTCGCCTACGGAAAACCTTTCAATACTTGAAGAACCGGAGAAAGTCAGACGGTAAGTCGCGTAGGTGGGTACCGTGGGTACGCAGGTAGGTATAGGAGAAAAAATTGTATCGACGCAACGTTTACACGCGGCCCTGAGAACACGGCTGCAACATCTGTCGTCTAAATTGTGGGACACTGCCAGTCGTCCGTGCTCCACACCTGCATTATATTTTGAATATTGAAACAACGGAATGACATTTTCCATGCACGCGCCAGACGGTTACGAAACAATTCGTGCACGCCGATGTATCATCTTAAGAACGGAAAGTTTTCTTGTACTTTTTTTTCATTATTTCTTGTCAGCATTGCATTAATGCGCATTAATGCAATGCTGACAAGAAATAATGAAAAAAAATATTTAAAGTTCATATATTTCTCAATCTAGCAGTTCAATCTACCGAAAATTAATGGATAGCGTGAGTTTATTAAATTCGTCGTTTCGTGAAATCAAATAAGCAATCCAAAGCACTAACTTCTCGGTAATTAATATTGGATAAAGCAAATTGAAAAGGTTTTACGATCGCAATAGCAACAGAAGGGCTAACAATAAGTACAGCCTAAGAGAAGTCAATTATAGTATAAAAGCTTTTAGTCTTTGATTGGCCTTTCTATTTCTACTTCATTTAATATTAGCGATCTGTCTACGTCCCACTACGGATTATAGCTCTATAATCCGAAATGATTTGTCTGTGTGTGTGACGATACATACTGAAGTCTTATTAAGATCTTACTAAAACAAACATTTAACATTAAAACAAACATTTGATTTCCGTTTACAAGTTATTTAAACATTTGTTTTTAACACTAAAGTTACCGACAATTTATATATACTTATTTCTACCGAACCGGATTATATGTACATTAAGAAAAAGACGTGAAGTCAATTGAGGAAAAGCAATAACATTGAATGCAGAATTTTTAATCAAAAGTTTAAAAACAGTTATTTGACCGGCGGTGGTAGTTTTAGTGTTAATCAAAAGTTTAAAAACGGTCATTATACCGGCGGTGGTAGGTTTAGTGTTAAGATATTAAAAATAAAATTTCTGGATTTGCGTTGTTTCCTTCAAACGACTGATCCATACTAACAAAGAAGATATACAGCGTGTAAGTTTGCATTGTTTAACGATATATGGCTAAAAATAGTTTATTTCAAAACGTATGGAAATATGCAATTTATTTTGCTGACGTTTATGGGTTTACGAAATGCAGAAGTTCAAAGGTCACATAGGAATATTAAAATATGAGATATAAGCGATTTAATACATTGTATAAGTTTGCCATTACATATTTACAATTTGCAAATATATATAATACATCAATAATAGCATATGGATAACAATAACAATTTACAATGAGCACATTGTATAAAAGACAATATGTTACAGGAATAAATATATACAGACAACGAGAGGCGAAATAACAGCAGAAAGACAATGTGCAAATGCTAGCAGGCAATTTTAAATATTTTATAAAGTTTTGTACGTCAGCCGAAACGGACATCACACTTTTCGAGTCAGCTATGCATGTGATTTCTGTGAGTCATGGGATTACCGTGATACATTGATTTCTATGCAATGTGTTTATTGTAAAATTTGTTATTATTAACATGTTAATGTATACATTTGCAAATTGTAAAGTGCATTAAATCGCTCATACCTATAGTAGTTTAATGTATTCCTATGACCTTTGAACTCCTGCAATTTCTGAAACTATGGACGTCAGTCGAAACAGATTGCATATTTGGACATGTTTTATAAAATAAGCCATTTTTTTAACTATATACCATTGAGCAATGCAACTTACATGCCCTTCCTTGTAAGTTAAATCAGAAATAAAATACGAGTAACTAAGAGTTAATGGAATCACAGATCAGTCGTTTATGAGCAGAGTGCCCTCGCGAGGATCTAAGAGTACGCTTTCCATCGGACGTTCTTCAATAATAATAACCGTCGCATTTATCTTCCGTGACGTTCACGGATGCCAGTAAAATACGAAATGCGATTAGACGAAGGGCGAAGCGCGGTAACGACATTATCTGACGTCGTCATAGTGTATTCGTTAAGAGGGGCGGGCAGAAAGGGGTTAAAACGGAGAAGACTCACATCGAGGAACGAGAGGGCGGACGAGATACGGACGTACGAGGAGTAGAGAAAGAGGAGCAGGATCGGGGGCAGCAGATGTCATGGACCCTGCGCGACCCAGTTTGCCGTGTCCTGTACAAACTAGCTCGCTAATGCTGTTGCTAAACCACCATCGACAACCGCCGTCGATAACCCCCCGGTTGGCAGTCAGCAACCCATGCCGATAGCCTTAACGTTACTGCAGTCTATTGCGACAATCGCCTGCATCTTTTATTGACGGTTGGTCACCTTCGCCCAGCCGTTTCCGTTTCGCAAGATAGAGTGTGCACACGGAAAGAACGGTTTTACTAAGGTATTTAAAAAATTAGCCAGATACAGATCTGAAAATAATTTTGTTGGACCATTAAAATAATTATGTAGAACGCTCAAGCATAATGATATTGTTACAAAAAATTTTAACATTCTAGCAATTAGCTTGAACGTTCTACATAATTATTGTGATGGTCCAAGAAAATTATTTTCAGATCTGTATCTGGTTAAATTTTTAGCAAAACCGTATTTTCCGTCCAGCGCAAGTCAACATCTACAAAACAACTAAATCCAGAACGCCTTTGCCTTGCTACGAATTTTGAAAGAACGTGCCAATTTCCGTGTAAAAAGGAGAACGGTCTACATTCTTCCCGAAAGCGTCATCTATGGCAAAGCTGTTATTCTCGCTAAAAATTTTGCGCACGGAACAGTTACATTGAGAGCAACGTAAATCTAACTCTGTGAACTCTAACAATCTCAGAAATCTTCGCAAACAACTGATTCGTATAAATTACGTTGCACATACATATGTAGGAAACTGTAAACCGATCCCTTATTGCTTCGATACTTCGCAGCAGGTGTATCGCACAATTGAATCCTGCCGCATGAAAAATGCATTCGATTGCGTCATGGAGACGACCTGTGGCTGTCGATTGAATTTCACCTTGTGGTCACTTCGTCTTTCCGCCCCACGTCGACGTCTACGCGTCGCGATTACGCGATTTGCGTTCGTGCTGCGGCGATGCACCAAGGTTGCGCTTCTTGCAGACGAGCCTGTCGCCGCGGCGAATTTACATTTAGATCGAGATGCAATCGGTCTGTCGCCGAACGAAGTCGACAACGGACGTGCGCCGGTTTTCCGCTTCGTTTCCGACGACGGCAAAGAGAGATCGTTATAGGCGCGCAATATACGTCGACTCTTCCTTTCCTCCTGCTTCTCGCGAGGGGCAGGGCTTCACGCACCGTCGGAGACGCTCTCGCAGGAAAATTGCGTACGAACTTATCGCCGAGTCATACTCCGCTTGCGCTGCGCAGAGATCGAATTTGCGGAGAGTTTCCGACAACGACGAGACGAATTTGTCGAAGCGTAAACGCTTCGAGATATCCGTGTTAGCACGGAAGATAGCAAACTTGCAAACAATCTGTGAAAATATACAGAGTGTACCAGAACCTCCGATCTTAATTTCATCAACGGATGTTCCCCAAGCTGATTTTTCTCTAACTAAAACACGAGGGGTAAACCGCTGAGGGCATTGCGGTGTACAGATTTGGGGCATTAGTGAGCATTACTAGGGCACATTAGTGGGCATTACATAAAAAATTTACTAGTAATGCCCAAAAAGTGTGTACTTTTGTGTACTTTGTGTACTTAGAAATACCTAATTTTGGGCATTACTAGGCATTGGTGTACACAATTTTGGTCAGCGGTTTACCCCTCGCTAAAACATGACGGCCTCAAGCTTGTATAAAAAATGTTAATAAAAATTATTGTTTATCATTCTCCGATATTCACACTGTTAAAAGTTATTTCGTAATTCGAGGATTCAAGTAATAAAATACGTTTTCGATATCTCTCGTGTTCCTAAAAAAATATTTTAAAAAGTTTCATGTTTTAAAATTTGTTCTTCGCAGCTTAGATTCGTGTCATCGTCGAGTTCACTTTTGTTCCTTCGTTTTTCCTTTTTGATTTCCGGTCGCGTTCGAACTAGCGTTACTCAAAGACAGAAATTTGAAAAGCGCGTCGCCGGTCACGCTTTCCATGCCATCGCCCTGATTGTCTATCCCCAGAGACCCTCGCTCGCGTTTTTTGTGCGGCCTCTTCCGCGAGACAAGCTGTATTTAGCCACGCTTCGCGGAGCCAGACGTAATTTCGTCGTCTCGTCGTAAAGCATTGGTAGCAGTTGTCGTTACCGTACGCCGCCGTGGAGAACGAGATTTCTGTTTTCGCACGACGAGTGCTCGTCGTGCTTGAGATTACGATGGTGGTTCTAAAAGCGGTATCTCATATTACTCCTCAAACAAAGCACGCGTAAGTGCTTGTTTGAAAAGTACTGCCGCATAACTCACATCTAAAAACGCCAGTCAACATAGGATTGGTAAGAAAAATAGTTTTTAAATCGTAACAATTGAAAAATTGATCAGAAAGTAGACCATTATTTTTTTCGAAATTGTCATATATCTATAGTGTGCAAACAAGTCAAAATTCAGTAATTCGAGAAAATCACGTTCTAAGTTTCAGCATTGACATTGTTTTAATTTTATGGCAATTACCCTAACAATATCGGGTGTACAACTAACAGAAATATTTACTTATAGATACTGTGTTACACAGTATAGGTCAAATTATACTAATATGCATAAAACATGGTCTTTTTGTAGTTATACTGCATAGAATAATTTTAATATAATTTCAATGTAATTTTAATATAATTTTAACAGAAATGAGTTAGACTATTTAAACCATTAAATAAAGTTCATAAAAATATCTGTAGTTATGACTTTGGTTCTCATTTTCGCAAAATTTTGACCTATACTCGTTTGCCCACACATCGTAGATATAAATCAAGTAATTTCTATTTTTTAAAATTGTGAATAACCTTTTCGCAAATTTTAATTTTGAAGGATAAATGTATTCATATCTGAACTTTTAATAGAAATACTATCATCTCGTTCCATCTTTTCCGCCCGTTTTCAATCAAACACGGTAATAAATTCAGAATCGTTAATTCTCATGCATGAAATAATTTGATATCCATAAATATTCAAATAAGAATATCAAGGATATTAAACAATTTTAAAACAAAACATTTGTGAGCATGAGATTCATCTTTCCGAATTCTTACATTGCTGAAGATGGCTCCAAATGTGGCCAAAACGTACGACGACTAATATATTTATAATTTTAAGAATGAACAAATTTTTGTTTTAATTCTTTGCGCACTGAGTTCCGCGCTGTACTCTCATTTGCCTAATTTTTATATCTTAATTTTAAAACATTTCGTATTTGTCATAATTAATTGTCTTTCTACAAGTTGAAAATTACAATTTTTTCGCAAGACTACATTAGAAGATTATTTCAAAAAGTCTACGTCTACTTCGAGTACTCAAACGAGAATATCGCGGTCATCGTCAGTATGAGATTTCTGGAAAACGATCACAGTCTCGCAAGGACCGCACAAAGGGTGTATCCGAGCGCTACCAAAAAGAAAATAGGAGACGAGAACTCGTTCTTGATAGAATAGACTAAGCTCCTTTGGCGTACGCGATGAGATGTCTGCGAACGTATAGCGCGATGCTCCGGATGTGCCGAGAATGTGAGACGCATGAAAAGGAACGCGACTGAATCGACGAACGCACAAAGAGGGAGAAAAAGAGTAGTGATCCACACAGGCTGAAATTAAATGGGCGGAACTGAAAGTGATGCACGCGCGTCGCACTGCGTACGCTCCGACCCTGGATGCAAAGAGCTTTTTTTTCGAGGCTTCTGCACGACGAGAAACGATCGACCCTTGGCAGCGTGAAATCAATCTTTCTCTAAACTTTCCCTTATATGCGCGACGCTTACCGCTAGAATTCTTCTCCGAACGCATCTTCACTCGAATGCACCGGTGTGATTATCTCTTTCACGTAACTAAGCAATTACACGCGCGCTCAAATTAAAAAAAGGAAAGAAATATTGGAGAGAGAGAGAGAGAGAGAAAAGAAGATCCAGAAAGTTTTTTATGAAAAATTTCCGAAATGTAGCGAAATCGTAATTTAAACTTAAATAAATAGTATCTTTCAGGGAAGAAGAAAATAAATAAATGAAGTCTCGTAATAAAAAAACATCGGCATTGAAAGAATTACACGGCCGCACGCTGCGTAAAGCGCGCGAAGGTCGATGCCTGTAATCTCATCAACGATAACTTTATTTCCTTAACATAATCAGTCTCCTCACCCGCGAACACCGACGCACTTTGTAATATCTGGGATATCATCAGCAGCAAACGCCGCGTTTTCCGCTGCATTCGAGTGTGCATATTCGATTAGCATAATTTTAACGCTCTACGGCGATGTCTCGTCGATTTACAACGATATTTCGTTCACTCAGTGACTTGCACGTACAATGGAAAAAGGCGATCAAAAGGGAGATAACTGTCATGTTAACTTCACCCTATTTTCAATCGTTCATAATTTATCACGTTAAGTGACACGTCATAGAAGAATCCCCTCGAAACAGACTATCGACTTGTTTTGTGGGATAATATGCTTCCTAGGTTTCGCGCATCGGCGAAGCTTAAAAATTGTAAAGCGAGCCGCGATATGAATCACGTTACGATGGAACGTCTCGCACAAGGGGGTACGCAAAAGCGACCTTCGGCTCTAATAAGATTTTATTGCGTGCTACGCCGCGAAAGAAATTGCGACTGGGCAATCAGTCGAGTTCCAAGCTTTGCGACCCGAATAAATCGACGTCATGTAGGAACGAATGGGAAAACCACCTTGAGGCTAAAGTAAGAACGTACGTACGAAGAAGATTGATGGAAACAAGAACTATATCGAACCGGAACCACATTTTCTCGTATTGTTCATATCAGTTGACATATATTTGCTCATATAAGTTGACATATATTTGTTCATTACTAAAAAAACTCATTATCAAAAATTATATTTATTTTCTAAAAATAAAATCTGTTAACTATACTATACATTTATATATAATGTCGTAATAATTACATATATTTTATAAAAATAAAAACTGTTACCTATACTATATATTTGTATATAATGTTGTAATAATTTTAATAAACATACGTATCTTCCTTCCATCATCTTTTTATTATAACACGAAATACGATTCTTTTAAATAGAAATACGTAACAATTCTACTTTAGAGTTTGCAGGAAACATTAGGTTGGTTCGTGTCTAGCCACAGACATGTACGCGAAGAGACTGGCCGCCTTGCAATTTTTATTACCGCTGCACCGCCAAGTTCCTATCTGCAGCAGCAACTGTCACATACGGGCGTTGCAGCAACAATTCTCTCTCAGAAGTTCGTGTCTCCCGTCAAGATGCGACTAGCGCGAGCTCTAAATTCCCGGAGCTTCCTGAATTTTTGACGCTGCGCTGCGCATCCGAGACTTGAAAAATTTAGGCCTTCGAATCCGCAATGTCCATCAATCGCAAAAATAACCGCTTGCATACGCGCTCAATCTGTAACCGTCAAAAGTTGTTTGACGGTGATCTGACATCCCGATATCTCGGCACCAAATTTTATCCCGTCTGTCTCTCGGAATCAAGCAACCGATAACTTTCGACATCCCTATCGTTTCTCACGATTCTCCTAAGCTTAAGTCCTGAAAGTAAAGAGACTTTATCCCTCGCCAAAGATTTGCTATCGGGCGATTCGACGCAACTTTTCGATCTCTCGGCGGTCGAATGCGGAAACTTGTAGCATTCGCGATGCGCGCGATCGACCCACGCAATAATCTGATAGAGTCGTATTAGCCTGAATTCCGACAATCCAGTTAGCTAACCTACTCCTCGCCCTGCCCGATCCAGCCTCGTCCTGAATTCGAAGCAATTGGCACGAACTGGCACGTTCGCGACGATAAAATAACATAGGCCGATAGGTTTCCTAAGACGGTGCTGTATAACGAAGTCGTAAAATAGCGAGGTATCCCATAACTTCGTTATTACGATCAGCTAAATCAATTATCGATATATCAATCAGTTAATATAATTGACACTCGTCTTGTAGAAGATTTATGGAGATTTAAGCAAATTATCAGATACAGCTAGAATAAATAATCGTCTAAAATAGTAAAAACAAAGTTAAATAAGGCGAACAACAGTCAACTATTCGCCAACAGCATTCTAACATTGATTGTAGATGTATTGTAGATTTAACTCGGCTACGCGTATTTTTCGCAAAAAATGGATCGTACCATTTAGTTGTAATTTTGACAGAACGTCTATAAAAAGTGTAATGGCATCGCGTGACACGACAATAATGACGATGTTGGAAAACGATATCGAGATCTTTTCTCGAGAAACATTTTAGCGACTATTCTGCTCTTCGGAAAGGTATTATCGAAATTGCTAGCGCGTTTATCGTCGTGCGGACGAAGGGATAATTGCACGCGTCAAACGATCACGAGACATCGCAAGGACTCTGGAAAAAACGCGAAATGAGTTTCGGTGTTCACGCGACAGTATTTACACATAATAGCTTACTTTGTCTTCAGAAGCGTGTCGATGTATTTGCGATAACGATGAAGCAAACAATGGGAGAGTTTCCTTTCATTGTAGAATTCTTCAAAAGATTGAATTCTAAAGTAAATACTGATATAAAAATTATTATAAGAACTGAACAAACAATAGGCATTTTGATAAATGCAGTAAAATAATAAGAATATGTGAACGCAAGTAAACTAAAAATTAAATTGAAATTAATTTTAAAATTATTTTTTAATTTAATTTTTAATCTTAATAAAAATAATTAAAATTAAAATTAAATAAAAATCATTTTAATTTAAAATTATTTTTAATTAATTTCTAATTTTTAATTTTTAAAATTAATTTTAAACAAATAATAATTCAAGGCAATTAATTATATATACTAAAATAACTTGGACTGATATGAAGTCGTTTTTATCTTAATCAATTCGGATTTTAATTGACTAAACTAAATTACGCTATATCATCGCAAATCTCTTTCTTATCTCAATTTGAGAGATACTTAATCTACACAAAACTTTCTTTTTTAACGAATAAATAACACCATTAAAATCGACTCACCGAGCATCTTGATACCTTGGACCGGACTCAGAGGGTAGAAATCCCCGTGAAGTGGGCAGTGGAAGCCCACCCTGCGCTCCCTCCGCCTCGCCCGTCTCGTGAGCGTGCAGAGTAGTACGCCGAGCGCGAGCATAAGGGCGCCCACAACTATGCAGATCGGCCCCAGGATACGGGAATTGCCGGTAAAGGCAATTCGTGCGGCGTACGAGTTCTTGTCCTCGTCCTCGCCGGGGCCGCGATAAGAAGCAGCTGTAAAACGAAATTAATTATGGAAGTTAATTAAATAGCGACTATTAAGGTGATTAAATTACAACTGTCTTCTTAACACTTTCTCACATTTTTCAACTACCTATTTTTCATTCTTTGACTAATTGTATTTTACAATTAAAATGAAAATAAGTTCTCATGTACATTAATCCATTAATTATGTATATATTACAATTTACATTTATGTACACTGAGAAAAAAGTACTTAAAAATTTATTTCCATGAAATAAGATTTATTTAAATACGGCGAAATGAAATTTTATTTCTAGCAAATGAACCATCTAATGAGAAAAATTAGGTATATTCCGTCATCATAGCTAAATTTAGCTATGATGACGGAATATACATTTCTGTGAAATATACCTAATTTTTCATTAGATGGTTCATTTTCTAGAAATAAAATTTCATTTTGCCGTATTTAAATAAATCTTATTTCATATAAATAAATTTTAAAGTACTTTTTTTCTCAGTGTATGTACATGTGAATCTACAATATAAAAAAAGTATAATCTATTTTAAAATTATTAATGTAGTTAAGGCTTAATGATATAAAATCTAAAGAAACCAGGAGGAACAATTTACAAATTTGTAAATTGTTTTGATTCAATAAACAACATTTTTGTGCGCCCCGATATCGGCGTTGGCTCATATACTTGGCTTCCTTCTGGTTTCTTTAGATAATCTATTTTTGTTCCTCTAATGTTGTGAATAAGGTGTTAAAAGACGATAACTCTTAACTGTGAGAGTGATTAAACGACCTAAGTTGTTCAAATACGATTTCGTTGTGGTTGATTTTCGCGGAAGTGCGGAAGTGGATTCGGATTTGAACGAAGGCTTTACGTTCTCTCTTCGCATGTTTCTTGTATAATACCGCAAAGCCGCTTCGCACTTTGCGAAGCTTCGTAATCGCGTTAGTTCGAGAAGGTTCGAACCGGTCTGAACTACCGGCATTGACTACGACGCGAATGCGAAAACTTTTCTAGCGAGAAGTTTTGTATACCTAAAGGGGGAACTCTCTGTGTATGTTATAATAGCGCTCGTCTTATCCTCGCCAATTGCGAAGCGAGAGAGAATGTCACGGCATATTTGGAGAGAAAATGTGCGTCTGCAAAGTAACGGAAATCATGAACATAAATACATTCGCCGCAGAAAGCTCGCCTTCGAACATATTTTAATCGATAACGCTGGTGAAACGCTTCATAGGCGGTCAGCATGCGCAGATCCGACGAACTTCTCTTCGCATTTGTCTTATTTCGCAAAGATAAGCAAATATAAATGCAGTCACGCGATTGAAATGAATGAATAAATAAAATAATACAAATACATTTGATCTATAATCTACTTTATCTTATTATTGGAATGTAAATTCTTAAATCATTCTGGCTCTACATTATTATTTGTAATATTTAATAGAAAATTTTTAATTTAATATCCAATACGATATCCAATTTCAATTTTTATAATAAACAAATATTTGAAACGTAGATTAAATACAGTAATGTCGATAAATTCCAAGTAACGAATGTTTTAATATTAAATTTTATTGATAAATGTTATGAATACTATGCGTTTAATATACAAAATTAATTTCTTCTTTTTTTCAATATTTAATATATTATTGTTATAAAAATATAAGTTTACTCTCTAAAATAAAGATTAAAGTTAGTGATACGGATATATTTCAAAATGTATAAATAAAAGTGATATATACAATAATTAAATTGAAAAATATAAAAGAATATAAAAAATATAAAAACTTATCAATCTTAAATAAATTATAAACTTACAAATTTAAGAAAAGGTGAGTATAAGTATACTGTTGTGCCACATTTACAAAATTCAGTGTTTTATATTCAAAGTACGTAAGTATCTATTCAGTCCCGTTTAGTAATAAAAATTCTCGTTCCACTTGACTCTATCAAAGGGGACTTGACTCGGCGCGATAAACGTAACAAAGACATTAACGCGGCACGAGTAACCGGTAAAGACGGAGCGATATCTGGAGTGTTCAAGAGGAAGAAAGAAGTACAGAAACAACGAAAGGGAAATGGGCTATTGGACCGGTCTTGGCGCGGCGACGGCAGGAAAAAAGGAAGACGAGAAGGGAGGATAGACCGGTTCTGATAAATCGGTTGGTAACAACTCTCGGCACCTCGTATGTGAAGAAACGTGGCTGAGAAGTGACGGCGGGAAATGTGACGGGCCAGCTGTTGCTTGGTGAACAGTCTGGGCCCCTCTTCCATTTTTCGTCTTCTTTTTCTTCCTCTTCTTCCCCGCGATACGAAAGCTGTATCTATCTCCGGGGTCAGTGCCCCGACGAACGAATTACAGTGCCTCGCGAATTAATTCAACGAGTAAGAACGTGAAACTAGACTCTCTCACCTTCGAAGAGATCTCGAAAGTCTTCCGCCGCGTATTATTATGTTAATGATTAATATTAAAGTTCACTTTTCAAATACCGCTATATCTAAAATCACTTGGTAAACTCACGCATTTCCGAATAATATTCTTGGATGTTTTTTATATGGTATATATAATATTGACTTATATAATATATAATATAATATAAAATTGATATTAATTGATTAATATTAAAATATTATATTATATATTTACACAAGAGATTTTAAAGCTTTCTTCGCCGAAGGTGCTATTATCATGGCATTAATATTCACGAGCATAAAATAAAATCAGAGCAAGCTTAGCTGCAACGTAAATTATTACGAATTTACGATTTAAATGCATCGCATGCTGCTCGCCAAATTTTAGGTATTTGCGTATAGCTTGCACGACTGTACTACTGCTTCAGCTTACTTAATATGGCTTCCTTCTCTATGTAATTAATCCGCTTATAGAATGTCAGTAGAGGCTTCAATCCGATTAGTATGTAACAGTGAATATTGACTCAAGAGATATCTCTTCGTTACATTCACTGTCGATAACATGTTGACAGTCACGCAACTCGTTCAAAATATATCTCTTTTTCATATAATCTCAGTTTTGTATTATTCTTCAATTATTATCATAAATGAATAAAAGATTTTCAGAGTTCTAAACGAAAAGATCTTTACTTTCAATATAAAATTATTTAATTTCGAAACTCTTTTGATAACCAAAATAAGATTAGTGAGAAGAAGTTCGTTTTCTTCATATAGTTACAAATATAATTTATCTTACGATAAAAATAACATTTTTGTATATAAATAATATTAAAAAATTAAAGTATGCAATAGTTTCTAATCAATTTTTCGTCTAATCTGTCCGCGAATTAATAGGAAAGACAATAGTAGCATTCCCTGTATACATGGATATTGTAAAACAAATAACAAATACGACCGTTAATGCTGAATAAATATGATCCAGAAGACCTACTTTCTCGTTAAGCGATAATAAATGATTATGATATCTCATAACAAAATAAACACTGATTCTCCTTTCTAAGCGACCCACATGCGATTACAGAGCCTATGCTTTCTCTGAAATGGAAAGCTTGAGATTATTCTCATCCGCTAAATCACGCCGTGACACGTTCTCCATATCAATATAAATATAAGCGCACGGACAAATATAAGAGATAAATTAGAAGTAAAAGTCTGAAAATGATAGATCGCCCATGCGCAGTGCCGCCTGACATTGCGAAAAATTATGTATTATCGAAGTCGTAAATTAGAATGAAACCCGAAACGAGATATTTCTTCGTCCGATGATGTTTGTTCGGTATAATGTCACATCAATTCTCAGTCAGACCGTCAAAATTGCGCCGCCGCGAATTTTGCAGGCCGATCATGAGATGTAAATGCGAATGCAAACGACGCGTTACGAGATAACGCGGAAAAAAAGAAAAATTAAGGGATCGGTGAATATTCAAGAGTCCCGCTCGCCCGGTATAACTATTGTCCGGCACACTGTGTGCTTTTACAGTATCACAATTTATACGAGTGCACCTCTAATTGTAACCGCGAAATTATGCAACGCGCAGTTAAAACCCCTGCAGCGGAAAATCTTGCAAAAATATTTAGGAGAAATTAATAAATCGTATTTATCATTTATTTGTCATTTGTAACATTCCCCGATGAATCTGTGTCATTTGTACTGCATTTTTAATCCATTTGATATCACATTTTATTTATTTAGCAAAACGAATGTATCTCCAAGCGTGAGATGAAAGTTATGTTTTCGCGTCGGACGTACATCGAGAATGCGGTCTGTGATTTTAGAAAAAACCATGTAACGAAATCTACAAAGGCGTGCAACGTATTTTGTAAAGTAAGCGTAACGAGGCGTCGCTTTGACACAGAATACATTTTTAAAAAAACAATGTTCATGACAATTTTAAAGACGCTCTCTGTAATATCACGAATATTAGTTTCGCGATAAATCCAGCCTTTTTACTTGCACTTTCTATGTTTGTGTATTTATAACGCAACGCATATTACCTTCGCTAAAGAAGACAGACGTAATTTCAAATAAACAAAACGGGCGCAGACAAATATACAAACCAGTGAGTACGGCGCCGACGAGCATGAAGAGAGTGCCAAACGCTGGAAGGGCGATCTGACAGTTCGCCGCTATCACCACGCCGGCCACCATCAAGCCGCCCTCGATCTTCTCCACCCTCAACCGCGATATGGGGGTCGGGCATTTCAATTTCGCGCCCAGGCCACCACCCAGCATTCCCTCCTCGGCTGCCATGCTGCCGGTCCTGCAACAACGAGCGAGATTAATTACGATAGTTGTAATAAAGGCTCCCCAGTGAAAATTGCGCGGATCAGTGATCATCCACTAAACTGTGGGTGGGACACTCCTCGTGAAATTTTAAACAGGAATGTGTACCACATATATAGAGACTTAATAATCGTTAATAATCAGAGACTTAATAACGACGCATTAGTGATATAATTTTATTATGAGTAGCGATTTATAATGTAAATCGCAAAATTTCAACAATAATGTTTTGCAAATCAAAAAAAGGGTAGAAGGTAGAAATAAAAGATAAAAAATTAGACTAGGCTGGGATTTAAATACAGGATCTATTGCATTTAAAGCAAGAATACCCCTGAATCATTAAAATCCTCTAAAAAAATGTTTATTATTGTAATAAAAAAATTTATTTTTTAAAATTTATGTTTTGTTTTTTCCACAATTATACCGAGCTTGTAAAGATTTGCAATAAAACAGCCAAAAAAAATTGGGCTCAGCCGGGATTTGAACCCGGGACCTCTCGCACCCAAAGCGAGAATCATACCCCTAGACCACTGAGCCGCTCGCTCGTTCTTTGATAATAAACTGTTAAGTATCACTACAATTACTAATTTCCATTAATATAACAATTAAAATATGCCTATAACAAATAGAATTCTATTTAAAATTTAGACAAGAATTAATAATTGCAAAGAATATAATTTTATATAATTTATATTAATAATTTTATATTTTAATGCACACACTGTGGATCTTTATACTTAAGAGATTATCACCTAAAACTTTTTAAAATATATAATAATTACATAATAATATTCTAAATAAAAGTGTAAAGTAAACTCCGTTTTAGATGTGACTTTGCATGGCAAGTAGATTTCATACGATAGATCTCGCGCTCTCCGAACATCTCATGCATCATTCTCCTTCCGACGATCAAACTTAGACATCTTATTCACGCTTCAAAACTCCATAAGGAAGAATAGCTTCCTCATAGACACGTCCGACCTTTTCAGCTATGATGAACGATTAGAGCGTAAAATTGCATGAAGGTTCGTTCCCAACAAATTGTAGCGTTTACACGACGGAATAATTGAATCAATCAGCCACCATCGTATGCAGCTGCTAATTCGACGTGGAAGCCGAGATTCGATAGCGTATCTTCATAGGGGCGGGGTAATTAGCGCGAATACCCATTGCGGATCACTGATCTGACAAATAGCGCCGGTTCTACTAGACCGCGCCAACCGCAGTATTAACAATCTTAATTTAATGACCCGCCTTTCCCGTATACATAATCATCAGTAAACAGCAAATTTGCAAAACAGTGCGCAGAAACGAGAAAACAATTGCGTTTAGGTACATACAATATGACAGAAAAATTGCAGAGAAAATGCAATCAACTGAGGCTGCGGAGAGATTAATTAAAGGCACGTGAGATGAACGACGAAGGGAATTAGTTTCGAATATTGCGACAACACACGTGCGGCATTTACATGGCCGGCCGCGGTACAGCATTGTCTTCATTATGCAACGTGATGGGTGTATTCGTTGAGTACGTACGTGAAAGCGCGTTGTATCCTATGGTCCTAACAGTATTTTCGATGAACAACTTTTAATGATAAACAACGCGGAATAATGTACATCGATAACTCATCACTTTCGCCAAGATAATCCCTTATAGTAATAATAGACGCCGAGCTGTGCTATTCGCAGTGAATAGAACGGATAACGTGAAATTTTTATGATAAACTGTTACGACTCAACAAATAAGAGCGGCTGTGATGCAATGCGCGTTTGACATAACATAGACATAATTTTCCATTCATATAAGTATATTTCTTCGCACGTGCACTTTCTATTTACGTGTATCCTTTTAAAACGTACATCCAATTGGCAAGCGAGAGTTCTCTCGAGAGATGATATTTATCTTTTTCTGTTCTTTTGATTGAAATTTTCAATCAAAGTAATTTTCAAAGAGATCTCAATTTATCTTTGCGCAAACACTTCTCGAAATAGTCTTTTTTCTCCTCTAGTCTCTAATTTTATAAAATCATAGATTAACTGGCGTTAATTCCATCAGTCTGGACTTAACGCCAATTAATCCAAATCATTTCACTTTCGAATTATAAACTGTAGTTATTTTCCTGCAAATTGCCCATCGGACGATAAACTCAGTCACTCACGATTGAATTTTCCCCCAAAAACAGCCAAAAACAGCGCGACAAAACAGTCTCAATAATCTGTACATCAATTCTACAATAAATTATTTAACGCCAAACAAATCATATCGATGTTCGCGCAACGTACGCTTCAACCGCTAGAAAATCACTGGCCAGTCCGACGATTTTGCCGGACTTTTTTCCACAGTAACTTCGATGCGATAACAGCTGACGAGATGGCAAATTTATCATATTAATTTTCGTTACGCATAAGAATGTGCAAACAGCGTAAATGGTAGATATGTATATCAGGAGATAAATACCAATTGCCTACGTTGCATTCTTAAATGTACAGCGTAAAAGATGCGATAACAGCGTCAAGAAATATCGTAATACAAATGGTTTATTTATGTACTTTTATTTGTCGCGCTAGCAAAAGCTCAAGCGAGTCAATTTCATTTGTGATGCATGACGTCTTTGATATAAAATTAAATCGTAATCTTAAAAATCCACTTAGTGATGAAACGTATATGTTTTATGTACAAATTGAAAGAAAAATGTTCAGGCGATAAACACTAACTGCTTACAACACCTTACATTCCTAAGTGTATAAGTAAAAGATAACAGCGTTAAGAAACATCGTAATACAAAAGGCTAATTTATGTACTGTTATTTGTCGCAATAGCAAAAGCTCAAGCGAGTCTATTTCATTTGTGATACATCTTTGATAGAAAATAAAATCATAATTTAAAAAATCCACTTATTGATGAAACGTATATGTTTTGTATAATTGAGAGAAAAGTGTTCAGGCGCGATAAATACCAACTGTCTACAGCAGATTGCATTCTTAAATTTACAATGCAAAACATCCGATAACAGCGTAAAAAACCATTGTAATGCAAATAGTTTATTTATGTGTGGTTATTTGCGATAGCAAAAGCTCGAGCGAGTCGATTTCATTTGTAGTACATAACGCCTTTTTGAATCAAGTAGAATCATAATTTAAAAATCATGTTATTGAAGGAACGTATACATTTTATGAGCAAATTAAGAGAAAAGTATTCATAAAAATTCTTATTAACAAGACGAAATAATTTTCCAGAAAAGCAATAGCGTTTCATTCGGTGCATTCGATTGCATCCACTTTCCAACCAATATCGCAGCTTATGCTGATAATATTCCTACTTCGGTCGATCAAAGTTTACGAGAACTACGCGAAAAGATGCATGGCGCCGCGTTATCATGTAAAATTCAAGTTTCATCTTCCGACAGTCAAAGTTTTTGCGTCTTTCAATCATGATCAAATAACATAATGCTGCATGGATAATACATGTATTTTATCGCCGAAGAATAAAAATATCAAAATACTTTAGATATTAAATTATGTAAGACATATTTTTTGCAATTATGAGAGATTGTGATTTTTATGTAAATTTTATTTCATTTATATTGATTAAGTTTTTTATGTAACTTTTGAAAAAATTATTTTTCAGCAGGAAATTGAGTTTTAATTATATAGCTCTAATTGAATCATGAAAACAATAAATGTGTCTGAACGCAATTTCTAACATTTATTAATTAAATAAATTTTAATTAATAAATTAATTTAATTAAATAAAAGGTCCAAAAACAAAAGACCATATTTCATTTGCGAAACCCATATTTTTCTAATTGAAATACAATATTAAAAAATATACGCTTGATATTTAATCATGTTATTTTTAGCCACGTAATTGTTAGACAGTCATATAATATTTCTAATATTTTATTCAAGCTAAGAAAATTTGGCATGTATGTGAGTCATATGAAGTCATGAGTCATCTGAATAAAAATGACCGATGGGAGTACCCACTGCGACTCTGATCGGTCAATTCACCTATTTTTTATAGGGGTTCGATGCCCTATCTTGCACGCAGTGCACGTACACGATCACAGGAATGGTTTAGCGGATGGCATAGAGGACGTGTAGCGATCAGCATGACCTTATTCCAAAGATGTCGGCGAGATAACCCGTGTAGCCGGGCGAGTCTTGACTCGCCTCGCCCTCTGCCCCATTTACCCGGATGTTTCAGGTCATCGAGATCGGAGGGGAAGAGTAATGGAGGAAGGGATAACAATTGAAGCAACAAGAACGAGTGCCACTTATTCTCACTCGACTGATTATAAATAGGTGTCCACCATGCTTCCTAACTTCATGCCATGTTCAAAATTGTAAAATCGATGTCTGGAGGGTCGTAAATTATGTGCCCACTTTACGAAAGTGGAAACATTGGAACTGTTACTATTAATAGTCCCCTGCATATGTACGTGCACGGAAAAAACGATAAGGTTACCAGATGCATAATTACGGTTGCCACAACCACAATAAATAGTAATATTTGGTACAGCCACGTCTGTGGTTGTCACATTCACATTGATGTGAGGGCAACTATATGCATTTGGTACAGCAAACATAGTGAATGTTGAGACAAACATATATAGATGCACTACAGAAAACAATGTAGATGCCCCAACAATTCATACGGCAACATTGTTATTTTATTAGTTGTCTCGACAAGCCGTTCTTTCCGTGTGTGATAAGGACTATGCTTATTATTAAGAGGTTACATCTAATTGACACATCGAAAAAATGAGACTTTTTTGGGAATTTTTTTGAGAATACTAAAAAAGCAATCAAAATGAGGTTTAGAGAGTTTATTCTACATGTATTGAAGTATACAAAAAAAATTTTTTTATAAACAAAATGGCGGCTCAGTCGTACACACAGAAAAAAAAAGTCTTCAATCAAGACGAATATATTTAAATTAACACTATCATTGTTTCATATATAAGCAAGAAAATATTATTTTCTTAGAAGAATTTTATATTCTTGTATTTCAAGAATATTATAAATTAATTTAAATATTGTAATTGTCACATAAAGAATACAATAATAAGATTAAACTGTATTATCTTTATAATATGAATATTCTTGGTTTG